>DWKO01000034.1:0-12573 GCA_018249515.1 Euriphellus phraxanor
GCTGCAGTGACTACTTAACACCAGGTATCCGGCACGCTCATTTGCTACTCTTCTGACATTACAAAAAAAAAATATTCCTCGGTTTTCTCCGTAGTTGGGTTATTGTTTTTAGTATTTTTAATCTAAAGTCTATTTAAATACCTTAGAATTCTTTAGAACATATACAGTAATCAAACTGCTGAATCAATATCTAAAAATCAGTCATTTGCTTATGATCTGAAAATAGATTAATATTGAAATTTCAATAGGAACGATAAGCTTGTCTTTGGACCGAAATAATTTCCGGCTACTGATGGAATTTTCATTTAAGGGGAAGAGGTTAGTTGTACCGATATTTCGAAATTATTCAATTAATCCGTAATACGGTTTAAAGCGAGCCTCGTATAAATTCGTTAGTATAGGTAAATAATTTGAATAGCAGTCTTTAGTACCGAGCATAACTATTACGTGACGTGTCAAAAAAAAGAGGTGTCGTGACATTTTCATTTTAATTCTTAAACCTCTTACATGCCAAAAATAATAAATGTATATTAAATAATTTTAACAAAATAATAACCGACTTCTAGCGCGATATTGAGCTATTCGTCCATTTGTCGCGCAAATACTTAATACAAATTTAAGACTTATATGGTTTTCTCATGGATGCCACCAAATTAAAATGGTACCACACGGGAAGCACCAGCTGTCTAATAAAAAAGAATCAGTTCATAAATGTTATACCTTTAAACGAGCAATTGTTGTATATACATATATGTATGTATATAATCGGAATCTCGGAAACGACTACAACGATTCATTTTCATTAAATTTAGTATTCTGGGGGATTCGGGGGCGATAAATCGATCTAGCTAGATCGATTTATCGCCCTCGAATTTATTTATAGAAATATTTTGTTTGTAGAAAATGCGTTTTATCCGTGTTTTAGGTAATGAAAATCTGCTAAAATATCATTTTTATTACCAGGTTGTAAAAACCGAGCAAGCTCGGTCATCCAGGTACTATAAAGATTAATCGGCCTAGGTTGTAGGTAGGTTGTCCATAGACAATAGTAGTCATTTAGCACCGAGCCCAACACGCTCCTTTGGTTGGCCTAGGTTGTTGGTTGTAGGTAGGTTGTCCATAGACAATAGTAGTCATTTAGCACCGAGCCCAACACGCTCCTTTGCTCTTCCATCTTAAATTTGCGCGCCCCGCGGTACATCATCCACATGTTCCCAAAATATGTTACGAGGAACTTCAAATACGTGTTCCACAATAAAACGCGGCTTGAACTTTGGCAGAACAGTTGCGAAATTACTCCAGGAGATTGTAAGCGATTTGCAGGCACCGTGTTCATGAATTCCACATAATATATTTCATGACGGAACTCTGTGTATACTTTATCCAGAATATGGTCATAGAAGAAACGTCGTAGATGTTCAACGCATTGTTATTGACGATTGTGCCTAAATCTCGCCTACGCCGTGATCTAATACCCCGTCTAATACTAATACGCCGTGGTCTAATACGCCGTCTAATTCTAATACGCCGTGATCTAATACGCCGTCTAATACTAATACGGCGTGATCACGAGGCAGTTGCAGTTCGAAATATCGGCAAATACAAACAGCTCATCGTGTAATATTGGTCTTAAACCATACGACAGTTAGATCTTAAAATATGCTGAATGTAAACGCAATTCGTGTTCTTTTTCAACTTGTTGCTGTTTGATCCTTCTCCAAAATGTCAAAACTATTATATGATACTTTTGACATTTTTGTGTGTCGTGGCAAAACGTCGTCTTCCATGTTTTTTTCCAGCAAATAGACATTTAGTTATCACTATTGAATTATATTCCTTTATGAATCTATTTATAGGAGCATTACTACCTAAATTAGCGTTACAAGCTGCAGAATCTCAGCAAGCTCTCAGAATGAGAAGGGTAAGGCGTAGTCCACTGCGGTGGCCAAGTGCGTGTGGGTAGACTTCACATGCCTGTGAGAACTTTATGGAGAACTCTTAGACTTGCAGGTTTCATCACGATGTTTTCCTTCACCGTTAAAGTGCGTGGTATTTAATTTATAATATGCACATAATTTATAAAAATCAGAGGTGCCTCAGATTCGAACCCTCCCGAGCGAGAGGCCGGAATCTTACCATTACCATTATCACGGCAATCTTTTTCGGGATTCCAGAAAGAGAACTAATTTTGAAGTTTCATAAAATTATCGAGGTCGAGTTATAACACACATACAAAAAATATTCAATATCCTACTTTTGAGAAGTCGCTTGAAAATTGCGGAATAGTAGAGTCTCTGTTTAATTCATACTCTTTGGCACCGCAAGTTTGCGAAATCGGGGCGCGGCAGTAAAAAGTGCCTCCCCCACATAATCCCTGTTTATACGCGTACGCACGGCACTAAACCCACTTTCATTAAGGCGCAAAATTAACATTTTAATAGCCATATATTATTATAAAACAGAGCATTATCGCCATCGTTTGCTCGGGCTCAACGCTCCCTAAATTAGCCTTTGACGTGCGTCGGAAACCATAAACAAGCTATTTCCAAGTTTTCTTTTAACTTTCACTTTAAAACAGCTGTTAAATACAAAAAAAAAGTATTTTCCCCAATGGTATTTTTTCTTCAAATTTGAATACATCAAATGGGAAGTATACCTATGGGAAGTATATCTCGACTCATATCTTAAGAAAAGAGTTATCCAAATCGGTTTACATATGATGGCACTGTAAAGTAATAAACATCAAAACCCGAATTATGAACCTCCTCTATTTTTTTTAAGTAGTTTACATTGTCAGAAAAATTACAGATTTTGGTAAGAAACTTGACCAATTCACATTTATTACACGTCGCAGATCAACATCAGTATGCTTCGAGCAACTATCTACAAGAATCGTAGTGACATATGATTTGTTCGAAATAAATTGCCACCATGTCGTCTCGTCATGATGTACTATGCCTGCCTTCGCTTTCAACATGAATTTATATCATAATCATGGTCGAAACAGAATTGGTCTAAACTGGATTAGTCGAAATTGGTCGAAACTTGATTAGTCGAAACGGTCATATATGTGCAAAAACATAACTTAGTTGTGATAAGGTGATCGAGTATTTCATCTCTCGTGGTTATAAGATTGTTTTTGGGATGTGAAACTCGGGTCCTGATATTGGGAATCGTGTTTTGAAAGTAATTATCACTTGTTTAATCGGCGAACGAAAGGTCCTAAAGCAGTTATGTCCCTCAGAGTTCTCATTATTGTAATAAAAGGTCCCCTCCCCATATACCACGTTTATTAGGTACTGTCCGCCCGCTGTCTAATCTGAAGTAAGGCAACGTAGCCAAGAATCGTAGATAAAATTTAATCCAACCCAAATTAACTCGAAAATTCCTATAAAATGAAACAAAGAAAAGATAAAATACCTCTGACAATCTTTTATAAAGGAAAGTTGTCAATAAAATTAGGGTTGTCACTTTGGGTATGATTCTTTCCAAAATTTCGTGAAATAAAATCATGATAAGATTTCATCATGGGATAGATATCTCTTTCGCGATGGGTAAAGGGCAAATTTTGCTTTTCTCTGCTTTGACGGGCACGTTAAGTCGTTGGTCAGTGTTCATCAATCAACAGTCAGTTTACACTGTTCGGTTTTCCCGTAGTCTGGTTGTGATTAATATACTTTTACGGGCTTATTCATAAACGAAGACGAAAGATTGACGAAAACAGTAACAATTTGGAAGGGTCTTCAAGGGAAAAGGATGAGGGAAGACCCTATACTAGATGGGATGAAGGCATTATAAAAATAGCAGGCTCAGACTGGATTAGTTTAGCCCAAACTAGAGAGGATTGGTTATCGCCATAGGTAAGGATTGCTTATTGCCATGCAAGCTTCCTTGCCACTTGTAAGGCAACTTACTGGAGCTAGTTTTTCTTTTTTCTGTAACGATTAAAAATAATGATTAACAATAGAAAAATGAATATAAAAAAAGAGAAGCCCACTGAGTTTCTTGCCGGATCTTCTCAGTAGAGGCCGCGTTCTGAACCGGTGGTAGATTTAAAAAAAATGTATATGTATTTGAGACAATTTGTAAGTGCCCCCGTAGGCCTATGCAAAATAAATAGATTTCATTTCATCGGTCCACCTGGCCAAAGGGCGTCCTACACGACGTTTACTGGAACGTGGCCTGCATTCCACAACACGTCTTCCCCAGCGGTTATCGGTTCTACGACAGATATGTCCGGCCCACTGCCACTTCAGCCTGCTAATCCTAAGAGCTATGTCAGTTACTCTGATTCTTTGGCGGAGGTCTTGGTTTCGAACTCTACCCACCAAAGAGACCACAAAACATGCCATATACAAAAAAGTCTGTTTATCTTTCGATAAAAAAAACTTACTCTATTTCTTCCATGTGCTGTGTTGTGTCATAAGTTATTCCGGGAAATAAATTGGTGCCAAAAATTTTAATAAACCACCCGGTAAATTATTCCAGGGATAATATACAGCTTAGCCGGGTCTCGGAGTGTTATAAAAATGGGGTCGTTGAGACCAGGGCCATAAAACGGCACCGTCAAAGTGAGCAACGAAGAAACCGTTCAGTTCTATTCTAACCCGCCCTTGTTTCCGAGCCATTACAAAACGGGCCTTGTTAAATGCCGTAAGCAATTGTGACATGTTTGCCGAAGCGTGATTGGTTGTATAATGAAGGTCAATTCTTATAACGAATTTTACTTCTATTTTATTAATTGTATTATCTAATTCTATTAATAGGTAGAAAAAAACTCATGGGTAAAAATTATCCCGTTCTTGAAAACAATTCAAATATCGTCGTAATTACAAATTCCACTCATACCTTTGTATTTGTGGAATTTAGATTAGCGGAAAAAGAAATCTATTGTAATTATATTCTAACGACAATCATTTTGTTAATTCGTATACAATTACTAGGAAATTGCACGAAGCGACCAATTAACCACCTACGTGTTCACCGTAATGTGACTACAATGATGTTAAAGTAACATGAAGCCCTAGATGACAAGGCCAAGATCGTTTCACCGCACGTGCTTTGTGACGCCGCGGGCGGCCAAACTAGAAAAACTTGCATCTCTCCTACTCTAACCATCGCTGAAACCCCAGCGTGAAAGAGACGAACAAAAAAACGGAACGGGTCGGGTAAAGATTAAAGCTGTCGTAATTGACTGGCGAGACTCGTCTGATCCGAATGCGTAAAAACTCACGTGTAAGTAGGTACTCGTGTATATAAATTGGTACGCAAATTTTCCGGCTGAATCGGCGAAAACAGAAACTGTAAAAGGAATCCAAATAAGTGTCTATTTTTTTAAATATAATCATCATCATCGACGCATTATTGTCCCACTGCTGGGCACGGGTCTCCTCTCAGAAGGTTTCCTCACGATGTTTTATTTCAGTAAGCAAAAAATTAATTTCTAATACGCACATAATTTCGAAAAATCAGAGGTGCCTTTACCATTAGGCTATCACGGCTATTTACGTTAAGGTATGCTATTATTTAATGACTTCTTCAATTATACAGAATGAATGATAAAAGAACTGTCAAGTTAATCATGAATAGACTTGTATGTCAGTAACGTATGTATCAATAAACATTGTTATTAGCATCACTGACATATGTGTCAATTAAATGATAAATATCAGAAATAAAATAACCCATCACTATGCTCAAATACAACAATGTCACAACAGTATACATGACCTAAATTATTATCAAATACTTATTCAATCACTGACATAATGCGTGACGATTATCACTCCAATCCCACACACCCATGAATGGATCAAAATAACAGTCACAACCATCCTCATGACCTAATCGTATTGTCTGTAATCTATCACGCGCGCGGTGGCTTCTCCGCATTATTTACCACCTCATAGTATAAACAAACCATGAAATATAAGCGATGGTACAACTCTCCTCGTCAACCCATTACTGTCCCACTACTGAGCACGGGTCACCACTCCGAATAAGGAGGATTAAGTCGTAGTCCACCGCGCTGGCCAAATGCGTATTTGTAGACTTCACACACCTTTGAGAGCTAGCTTTTTGGAAACTTTCCTCACTACGTTTTTCGTCGCTGTTAATGCACATGATAATGAATTTATAATAAGCACATAACCCAGTTCAAACCCAGGACCCGACGAGCAAAAGGCCGTAATTTTGTCACTAGGCTATCGTTACAACTTACCAAGTATGAATGATTACTTTTAAAGTAGAGACGATTACATCAACTAGTGTATATATTTGAAACGCAGTGTGATCCCAGATATTCCCCAGCAATAGAGCGTACACAGACGTGCGCATGCAGAGATTTTCTAAGGAAATAATTAACAGTTAGTTAATAAAATACCCGAATGCCTAAAAGTCGAGGAACTCGCAATGATTTATCGACAGGTCTCATGATAATATTTGACGCATTATGCGAAATTTAATTAACCGTTATATTAGAAAATGATAAATTGAATACTATACTGTACAAACTTCCTTCGAAGCCTGGGATATTGGATGGCGTCCAAGTCGTTTCTCACGTTCTCCATAAACATTTAATATATTTTCTATCGCGGAGCACGATCGCGTGACAGCGCTATATTAAGGTATAAATAAGAAATTGGTTCCATTAATAAAGGGACTGAAGGAAGTTTTAGGCAAAAGAAAAGGCAAGTTTTATCTCATTTGCATTTATCTTTTGATTTGATAATCAAACCCGACCTCTACTCTAGGTGAGTATTTGTGTATGTGGTTAAACTAATTAGTTTAACAAGGTTAACTTTTTAGGTAGGTTGGCACACACTACGTATACGTATAGCCAGTTGAGACTTCGTATAGGCATTTTTGTGTATTTTTAACTTCCCATTGAGAAAACAAATTATGGTTTTCACGCCGATTTTCGAACGATTTTCGATTTTTTTATTGAACGGGTGACTGATCGAAACGCGTTTGTTGGCACGTTCGGGAGGGTTTCATCAGAGATTACTGACAATAGATACGACACGCTAGATTTTGAGAAATCTCCATTTTTAAAGATGCGGTTTTGGAATATCTTCCAAACAAGTAAATCTGCTTTTTTCTCAACGTCGACATCCGTAACCCTCTTCGTAAACGAACTATTCCTTCGAGAGATCAATCACGAAAAATGTGCAATAAAATGTATCTGCTATTATTGGCGAAGCAAGTCTTTTATAATAGATTACTTTTGTGAGACAAAGATCTGCGTCAAATGCTAGATCGCTTCAAAATAGGATAATTCCTTCGAAAGATATCAATCACGACAAATTGCAAAGGTTTTTTCAAAATATCTCTTAATATTTTTTGTTTGAATGTAATCGAGTAAAACTGCAAATAATAAAATTCAAGGGGGAAAAAACGCTCTTTTGAAACGACTTCGAAAAAAAGATGGTTCTCAAGTCGACGGTATTTTTTTTATGTTTGTTACCTTCGACTTGGTGATTTTGATGATTCTTTTTTATTTGAAAGATGGTGCGCTTCCTGTGTGGTCCCAATTTAATTTGATCCAGTTCTGATAATGGCATCCATAAGAAAACCATGTAAGCCTTAAATTTGCATTAAGTATTTGCGCGACAAATGGACGAATAACCGAATATCGCGCTAAAAGTCGGTTGTTTTTGTTAAAATTATCTTTATACTGATAAGCATTCTGAGGTCTAAAAAAAGAAGTTTTAGGTATGGTTTGCAGAGTTTTCTTTTCGACGTCTGAAATTTCCACGAAAACATCCATTATGTAGTATTAACATGGTATTAGTAAAAGCACATGATATTAGTAAAACACGTATACTTCAAATGGTTGTTATAAGTGAACTTCAGGCGAGTGCGATCTGCAGTGCTTTTAATTTTATATGTACTGGGATTGAGATTAACGCTGAAGCTAAAAACTTTTACAAAGCGAGCGACATTCCCCGAAGACTTAATTTACTGGAAAGACTTTTACAAAAGGTAAATGCATTTTTAAAGATTAGAATCAATTCAAGAGTCCTCGAGAGGATGGAACATCGCTTTGTAAGAGAATTCAAAAACTGCTCGTAATAACTTTGACATCCATCCCTATTTCCTATTCTTCCACATATTAGACCAACTCCCGTCGCGTGCTGATTTTGGGATGATTGAGGAAGAGATATAAGAAAAAGCAAAGACCAAGCTTATTCACGTATTTAATTTTGTAATGTAATTAATGAGTCAAATTCAATCTAGTAAAATATGTTCATAATTATTTTATCTGTCTATATTACCGGACCTAAATTATACTTAATAATGAGTGTCTTATAATTAGTAAGTCACAAAAATATTTTGATTAATTCATCATTATAAAACCAAATTTGATTTGAAGGCTCCATAAAAGATTCGAGTGTTTCACAAGGGTTTCGTCGGAAAATAGTTTAAAGATCACTGATCTACACTATAGTAGCAAAATAATTGTGGTCCAAATTTAGGTAATCTTCTTTTTAAAAAGAGAACGTTTGGTAACAAGTATTATTAACGTTGCCTGTAGTGAGTGGACATGCATTAAGCGCCATTGTTTTCTTTGGTCATCCATCACACATCCTTCATAAGAGGTATAAGTCATCATCATCATCGACCCATTACTGTCCCACTGTTGGGAACGGGTCCCCTCTCTGAATGAGATGGTTTAGGTCATAGCCCACCACGCTGGCCAAGTGCGTGTTGGTAGACTACACATAGCTTTGAGAACTTTATGAAGAACTCTCTGGTATGCAGGTTTCCTCCCGATGTTTTCCTTCACCGTCACACATAATTTCAAAAAATCAGAGACGCGTGCCTGAGGTTCGATCACCGAACCTCCCGAGTAAGAGGCCGGAATCTTACCACTAGGCTATCACGGCTTAAGGTATAAGTATGTACATGAAATTCTCCATTAAGTATACATTACATGTAAAGACATGAAAGCTACAGATAAAGACTATATTGCTTAATCCAATCATAGTTATAGAACATTAGGAATAATTTCGTGATTAGTCAAATCAATGAAATGAAATGAAATGATTTATCGCACAATTATGTTAATTACATACAACATAATTGGAGACCTTGTCGGTTAAGCAATATTATTGTTTAAGTATATTTTTATCGGCATGCGGGACGGTTAATAGCGAGAACAGTTTGGGGTCTACATTTCCACCGCTTCCCAATGTTCTTTCTATGGCAAAGAAACGGCTCTAGAAGAAACTCCATAGCACTCATTAACAATTAGTGTAAAAATGACCTACATATATATAACAGGACGAAGTCGCACGTTCCCCAGTCGATGTTATTCGAACGATAAGACCTCTGTCTCTGTAATTACGTAACTCTGTGAATAAATTTGTATGAAAATTAAATTATTCATGTTTTACTTGACTTGTAAATTTCTGTGATCTTGGTGTCAAAGTCAAATTGTATTTGCATGAGTGTTAATTTGGTAATTTTAGCAAAAATCCAACGGACTTCAAGCGCGATATTGAGTTATTCGTCCATTTGTCGCGCAAATACTTAATGCAAATTTATGGCTTATATGGTTTTCTCGTGGATACCATTGTCAGAATTGGACCAAAAATGGGACCACATGGCAAGCACCAGCTTTCAATTAAAAAAAGAACCATCATAATCCGGTCACCCAGTCGAAAGTTACGAAATAACAAAACATAGAAAAAAAATACACACGACTTAAGAATCACCTTCTTTTTTGAAGTCGGTTGAAAATGAACAAGTGGCATCCGCGTACAGTGTTATATTTCCATTCCGACAAATTTCTTTAATGCTATGCTATGAAAGCAAGCAAAATTATCATTAAAAAGGTTTTATTCGTATATTCTGTACTTGTTAATAGTTACTTATTTGAACCAATTAATTAAAATAAACATATATATGAAACAAAATCTGAGACCGTACATAATACAAATCAAAGGTAAATAACTCCATACCAATTTTAAATAATGATAGTGAATAATGAATACTGTTCTAAAGACTTTTTTTATAGATGGCTGTCAGTATTTCGTGGTACCTCATACCTTTCTGTATATTGATTATGTATGCCCAGCTTACTATTTAGCAAAAAGTCAATAAAATATTGAGGTATTTGGTCCCATTCATCCAATTCACGTAAGTTAGTTGGTGCCCGATTTTATTGCTTCAACTGTTTTTTTCATTTTATCCCATACATGTTCTATCGCATTTAAGTCTGGCGAGCGTGCAAGTCATTTTAAAACATCGTATCCGACCTCGGTGTGATAGCTCGAAACCACCGCTCCAGTCCAGCATTATCATGCTTTAGAAGAATGTTCTTCAATATATGAGGAAAAATGATCACAATCTGATCTACTTTAGATTTACGTTACGTATCTTGCTGCAGTCAAGGACCCAATTTCCACGATGCGTAGACTACGTGTTACTACGGAAACACTGAACCTTCACCATAAGATAAGAAGACTCCCAACAATGTTACACGAATATTTACGTATCTTTATCCGCGCCGTCTACACTGACCCTTCCATTCTTCTGGCTTGAGAGAGAATCTGGGCTCATTAGTAAAGAAGCGTCGTTATTCTAGTTCCGGTGCGAACGAAAAAGTATCCTTTGGCGGACACCTATGCCCTTATTCCAACAGGCTTACCTTCAAATTATTTTGGTACTAATCGTCGCTTCTCGTACTTCTTGACGCTTAGTTCTCACCTCAAAAGAAGTCTAAATGCGATTTTTGAGTACACTACTTACAATAAACATGCCGTTCCTCTATCCGTCGCGTCGATACTCTTTTACGACCTTGCCCTTTACGTCGCGTGTACTCTCTCCAGTCTGTCGGTAATGTTTAACATTGCGAAAAATCACAGACTTGGAAACTCGTAATGTTCCGCCGAGCCAACCCATTATAAGTATAAACATTTTCGATTAATGTTGTAATTTCAACCTTTGAGACTTGATCAATGCTGAGATCCAGCGTTATCACCTAAATTTATTAAATTATGTTCCCCTTCAATGATGACTTATTTATGACAAAAAGACACGTGAAAACTGCTAAAACTACAAAATTAAGTAATATTCTTGTACTAATGTTCCGGAGTTCGAATCCCAGGCACGCGCACCTCTAATTTTTCGAAATTATGTGCGTATTAAAAATAAATTCTTTCATTACCTTCCACCATCGTGAGGAAACCTATGAAACCAAAACATGGTGAGGAAACCTTCATGCCCGATATTTTTCCAACACGCACTTGGTCAGCGTGGTGTACTATGGCCTAGCCCTTCTCATTCTGAGAGGAGACCTGTGCCCGGCAGTGGGGCAGTAATGGGTCGATGAAGATTCTTATACTACGCGAGGACTTCGCTTCTAACAAATTGATAAAAACAAACAAAACATGAAAGCCAATTTTTTTTTCACATTACATAAACTGGTAGGATAGCTAGGCACCTTTGAGATAAGAATTACATTTTATGTTTATGTTACCTATGTTTGTGTTTTCCTCTAAATATATAATCCATGAGTGTGTAAGTGAAATTGTAATCTCAAATTCCGCGGACGAAGTTGCCAGGAAATAGGTAATAAAACATAAAAAGATAGAAATAGACTTGGAATGCTTTTTTCATCGCTTTATACAATAAATTACTCATCGCCTTTTTTTTCAGTCCCTGAACTTTTAATAAATGAATATTATTCACATCAATGAAATAAAATTAAATGTTCCAGTTCCAGTCGTAAGAAATCGTTATAGAACTGAAATTGATTAACACACTTAAGACGTATAATCAAGTACCGCTTTCTTCACCCATAGCCTCACACTAGGATTCCCTGAGCCGTGGGTACCATGGATACACACAAAGACAATTTCACAAACACCCAGACCCAGAACAGAAAACTCATCATTTAAATGTTTGTCTGTCTGATTAAATAATGTTCTTTCAAATACTGTTTTCTGTAAGTTCATAAATACTTACAATGTATACATAATTAGATATTACGGAGAGACATAAGTTCTCTCAGCATGTGCTACCTGTTGTACAGTGGCGAGTGCTTCGAAGTTTTTGAACTGTTTGACCTAGTGCCTACGGCGCCGACCCTACATCGGACTACTCGTGGAAGTAGGAAGTTCCATCCACCCACACATCAAATTTACCCGTGGCGGTCCTCAACGATACGGTTTGTTCGCTCTTTCTTACCGCGAACGTGCAAGATGCGGAATGAACTCCGGAAGTATTCCTCGAACGCTATGACATGGGGCTCTTTAACAAAGGTGCTAATGTAACTACCCTAAAAAGCTAGCGTTATATTACGACTCCCCTAGTGTTACAAATGTCTACAGCGACGGTGACCACTTTCCATCAGGTGGCCCATCCGTCTTATCACTTGATTAGACATAAACAAGAATATTATGTAAAATTGTTCAGGAAAAGGTTTTGTGGAATAATTATCTACGTGTAAAAAAATGACAATAGAATATATTTTTTTCGGATAATAAAAGCAGTATGTAAAAAGGTTGCAAATAGGTTCATATTATAGTCTTTGGATGTAGAGGAAAAATGTTAAGTACCTATTAC
>DWKO01000035.1:0-12566 GCA_018249515.1 Euriphellus phraxanor
GAGAACTCTCAGGCATGCAGGTTTCCTCACGATGTTTTCCTTCACCTTTAAAGCACGTGACAATTAATTTCTAATACGCACATAATTTCGAAAAATCAGAGATGCGTGCCTGGGGTTCGAACGAGGCAACGAAGAAGTTTAGTTGTAATAAAACCAAAGTAAGAAAATAATTCAAGTCTTAAAATTACTTATAACAATAGGCACGTCACAAAAGATCATACAATAAATTTCACAAGCACCGGCATATAACTTGACATTTTTATTTTTAAAACCGAACGCGACTGTTTAAATTTTAAATTTGGAGTTCCATCCGCGGCCGCCATGTTGACAGACGGGCCCGCTCGCTCGATGAATTTTTCGCACAATTGAATTTGTAACTAATCCGTTCTCTATTGTAGGTTTATACAGCCCGTTTACAGAGTATTAAAATAATTCAATTTATATTATTTCGTGTTGAAACAAATAGTTCTAGTCCATATATAAATACTCATCTATTGCCAAGACACGTAAGTAATAACCATTTATGGTTAATTCAATGTTTTCGCCGATCGGTTGGCGTGGCATCGCCAAGCCATGGCGACATCTTGTATTTCATTGTATTTATCTATGTATGTTTTGTGACCCCAGACGTATTTGCTTTTAGATTTGAAAATATATCACAATGAGCTCAGGAGGCACACGCGTGTACGTTGGCGGACTAGTGGAGGGCATAAAGAAAGAGGATTTGGAGAGGGAATTTGACAAATACGGAAAATTAAACTCTGTGTGGGTCGCACTTAATCCCCCAGGCTTCGCATTTATAGAGTTCGAGAACATGCAGGAGGCGGAGGATGCGTGTAGCGCGATGAACGGTTTCGAGATGTTAGGCGCGACGCTGAAAGTAGAGCTATCTAGAAAGCGGGACGGGCCGCGTCGGGGCGGGAACTTCCGCGGCGGTCGCGGCGGCGGCGGCGGCGGCTACCGCGGCCGAGGGGGCTCCTTCGGGGGTAACAACAGATTCAACTCGTTCGGCGGCGGCCGCCCTTACAACCGTAACGGTCAGAGCAACGGCTATGGCTCCGGTAACGGCGGCGGCAACTTCAGATCTCGATCACCTCTCTCCCGATTTTAATTTAATTCTAGTTTAAGTTAGGTTTAGTGTTATCGTAATCTGAAGCCTCCTTGTGTTAAGTTCAATATCTGCTAATACTGGGGGCTTAATGCTGAGATGAGTTCATTTGTGTCTACATCCCTTGGAGTTAGAGGTAATGTATAACTTTTTTATTAATTTAAATTTATTTTACTATCCGTATATTTTATAAAATATGGCACCAAAAAAAGAAAAAAAGGGTAAAGAAGACGAAGGGGCAAAGGGAGCAGGCGGATTTACTGAAGTTGAGAGAACATTTTTAGAGCTCCAAGTTGCAGAATGTAACAGAAAAATAGCGAGACTTCGATCCGCAGTTGACGAATACGAACAGCGTAATGAAGAATTACAAAAATCCTATGACAAGTTGGATGAAGACCGAGCAGATATTATTGCATACTTGAAAAAGACTCTTAACTTAAAAAGTGAGGAAAATAATGAATTGAAGGAGAAAGTTAAAGGTCTTGAGGAAACAAGGGAGATAGAAACAGCTGAATTTAAAACCACAGTCACTGAATTAGAACGAAATTTTACAATCATGAAGGATCAATTAACGTCTGAGAATAAGTTGTTAGCTGGAAAGCTTAATACTTTAGAGGAATTCAGAGCGATTAGGGATGACTTGATGAGAAAGTTTGAAAAACAGGAGCAAGCTTTTAAAGATCAAGAAATGAAATATAAAAGAGTCATTTACGATGCTGAGAAAAAGTTCGTTATAGGGAAAGACAAATTAAAGAAAGAAATGGAAGCACGTCTTTTACAACTTGCACAAGACTTTCAGGATGCTACAGAACTTAGAATTGCTGCATCTACACACAGAGTAATTAGAGAAAATATTGCTATTAACAATGAGTTGGATAATATTTTATCTACTCAAGCAAAGTTAGCAGATCAGAATGAGAAATACAAGGAAAGTGAACGAGCTGCCCACGTTGCAATGGAGTTGGCTGAAGAAGAAAGGGACAAAGCCATTAATAAAACGGTCGTACAACTCAAAGTAATAGAACAATTAACTACCGCTTTTCAAGATATGAAAAAAGAAAGGGCACAATTTGAAAAAAAGAATTACGACTTTGATAATCAGGAAACGAAAATACAGAAACTTACTAGAGAAAATGAAAATTTAACCCTACAAGTACGCATATTGGAACAAAATTTACATGCTAAAATGAATGATCAAAATAAAGCTAAAGTTGCATCTTCAAAGATTATAAACGAGTGTGCAAAATTGAAGAAAATCTTAAAAGAGGCCGCAATAGCAGTTCAAGCAGCTTTAAAGTTAGACGATTGGTCAACAAAAGACCCAACGAGAGAAGTCATGGATAGGCAAATATTGTTATCACGTTTGCTTGATATCATAACGCAGTATCGTGAGATACAACGCACGGAGTCTATTGATACTTTAGCATCGTTCGGGAAAGTTTATGAAGAAGGAGATTTAGGTTTTATTCCTAAAATGGCTCCGAAAAAGTCAGCAGTATCTGCACCAACATCTTATTTGTCTAGAGAGACATCATTAAAAGCTGATAGACTGACACCTTCAACGTCTCTTTTATCAGAATCTGTTGGTACAATTAAAACTATTCCAAGCGTAAAACTAGTTCCACCTTCATCGGGACCACAATTGGTTGCTAAAGACAGTCTGCCATCTTTCGTTACTTCTACGAAATCAAGTGAGACTTCAAGTATAGAACCAGAAGAAGTACCGGCCGAAGAAATGACTATTGAACAACAACTGGCAGCCAGTAAATTGGAAATTCAGAAATCTATACTTAAAGATCTAGTGTACTCACAAATGGCTATAGAATCTCAAGCTAAAATTGTGAGTGAACACGAAAAGATCAAATCATCAAAATCGGTTGTCTTAGAAGTACCAGGTGAAGAAATGGAAGGTGAACTCACTGAAGGACATACAGAAACTGACCGTACAGAAGATGAACAAATAGATGAAGAAGGTGAAGATACATCTAAAGAAGAAGAAGAAGGAAGAGAAGGAGAGGAAGACGAGAAAGACGAAAAACCTGTAGAGTAGAAATTAACAATTTGTGAGGCAGTGATTAATAATTCCTGTAATAACATGAAGTTGACTAAACTAAATTACTATATTTTTGTAAATTCGTATATATAATATTTAAATAAATATGAATACCTCTTTTATTTTGACAAAGTACTTTTTTATATAAGTATTCACAAATATTTCAAGAATTGAAATATTTCTGGTTTTAATCATTAACATTATTAGACCTATTGTAACAAGGCTGTGGCGAATAATTTCCAAGGATACACTGTGCCTATTTCATGAATTTAATCCCGATTGCCTTTTATGGTATCCAGGGGAAGAAAAGGGTAGCTTTCTAAGCTGTTTACATGATTCTTATTCATGAAATTATAACAGATTTATGTTTATGGTCAGGTATGACGCCAAGTCTACAGACATAAATTATAGTAGAGATACCAACAAAATGCCAACCATGGAAAAATATATAAAAATGTCTTGTCATAAAAATCAGAAATGGGCCCACATTTTTAATAATGTCAATTGTTTTTTAGCGTCATGCACAATAAATAAGGTCAGATTTATTACTATAATTTCTAACCACCTAGAGTTTGAAAACTTAAAAACTTAATAGATTTATTAGAGTAGTATCCGAACGTCAAAAATATTTATTCAACTTACCAAGTAGTAAATTGATATTGTTTATAGTACAAGTAACAATAAAGTTATTGTCTAAAGGGGAAGCGCTCTACGTAAAGCTGTCTAAATCTGAATTATACCGGCCTCAAGAACATTTAGTAATCATTAAATGTCACTGTGAAGTGCATGCCACATCCACATTTTTACCTGGATATCCTATATACCAGGGTCATGCCGTAGAACTAGCAGCTTGCGAGTGCACCGAGCGACCGTGGGCTGGTGACTCCTCGACAGTGGTAGCAGAGGTCGGAGCTGGCTGCCGCTGTGGCTGTGTACTGCATCTGGCCCCATCTGCCAGGCTACTCGCAGGATCTGCTAGAGCCTGTCCGTCGCGATCCTTCTGGCTATTACAAGTAAGTTTCAACTAACAATGCAAATTCTCAGATCTAGTACGGTTTAAGCGAGGTATCTTCCTATTGTATCCATTTCTAGACTGAAGGAATTATTCATTTCAGTCGTAAGGTGTAATTGTCGGCTCATGTTGATATGAGACGACTGTCTTAGTTCTCAAGATTTATTAACTTCAGGTACCTACCTGAAGTTAATGATGATGAAGTTGATGAAGCAAATTGACTCGTAGACGACCTCGTCTGCGAGTCAATTTGGATCACATTCATCAAAATCCGATAATTTAAGAAAATCGGCGTAACATACATACGTAAACTGATAAAATCAGTATCTTTCCCGTAGTTGGATAAATCACATTCTAGTTACCTAATCCGTTATTAACTTCCTAAAAATTGTCAAGCCCCCTAGGCTGGTAACGTCATAATCCGTTCTACTTCGCCGCACACCGTGTAACAACGGCCGTGAAATGAGCTGCAAACGACGTGAATAACTTTGTAATGATCTGCGACCTCCACTAACGAGATCCTTGGGCTTTTAAGCCACTTTAAACTTGACGACTTTGTTTAGAGTAAAGAGAGGAATAGCTTCCACACGCATTAAGCTAAGCCGACTACACCGTATCATGATCATGACTATACTACGACCATAACCGTACCGACACATACAACAAAAATCGAAAAGATGGTTCAGCTTACAAACGAAAAGTATGGTTTTGCGCTCTTGAAGCTCAAAATATGTATTTTATATCTATCCAGGTTTTCCTCGAGTTCAATTTACTATTGCTGACATTATAGCAACATAGTTTTGAATCGTATTCAATGTATTTATTAAGATATATAAATAAAAAAACACTCATTTTTCGTTATTGATATCTCTTGAACGAATCATCTCGTTTTGAAGCGATTTGCGACATTCGACCTTGCGATTTTTAAGCCTTCTGTTGTTTATTACTTATAAAAAATTACGACAATAAACTTGATTTAAAATAAAAAACAAGTTATTAAAAAGAAGTTTTTGGCAAATCAGTCAATCGATTGACCATTTCGTCTCCGACCAACATTGTAGTGTCGAGGACTTACCGGGTCAACATTTTTTCCGGCGTCAATACGCTCCGTGCATGACGTCTCACAGATGTGTTCCTCTACACATACCGGACGTACATACTCCGCATTTTCTAGAAGTTATAGGCACGCAGTGTTAGTTGTCGAATAGCATGTTTATAGGTACATACAATACAGCAATCTGTAAAGGTAACTATTTTAGTTATCAGGAGTTGAATCTTTGTATGGTCTCAAGCTTTCAGTTCATTTTGATGTTGAATGTGGATGCCATTGCATGTGGTCTGAGGGTGTTAGCTTGATTTATGCTCAGGGTAGCTACCAGCTATCCATGTTGTGTCGAATATGGGTTCTACAAAACCATTCAAAATATGTTGGCAATTTTAAATATCGTTTATTTTTAATCACAGTAATTAAATGAATGACATCAGATAAAATTTAAACTAAACATAATTGAAACAACAGCAAATTAGTAGTATAAATTTACCTCATCACCAGTGACAGTTTCAAGGGGTGTGTCACAGTCATGTGCTGAGTTCTAGTGTTTAAGTTTTATGACAATAAATATTACTGCCCGCTCCAGACTACAGTATCGATATGCGTCTTAGTCCAGTAAAACTGACCTCGTAACATTACTGTTACAAGTGATGATAAGTGGTCATTAAACTCATCATCAAATGGCTGTCATACTCAGCTTCGTTTATGAAACGTGCACATAATGTAAGGTCTTTTTAGACAAAATAAATCATCTTGCTGATATAATAAGGTCTTTTCTAGCGTTCATAAAGGTGCGTTTACACTGTAGTAGATGTAACAGTAATATGTAGCATAAAGAATAGATTACAATAAAACACTGCCGTGGCATAAATCAAACTTATTACGTTTAGCGGGCCCGTGGCTTACTGTGCTCATATTGCATAATATCCTCACTTTAAGGGCCTGTACAGGGAGACTATTGACAGCGAGACAGAAGTCTGATAATTTCTATTAACATTTTGAGAATTTTACATCCCAATGCATTTGACTCGTATTCACTTTCCTTATCATCAATCATTGGTTTTAAAATCTGTACGTGAACTGAAAATCAGCGGCCCGGGCACCGCGTACTTAACAGCTTAACTATTTATTCCATATTTCTTTATTTATCTAGCAGTATATTAGTATGAGTTTTTTTTGGCCTGCATAGCTTGATGCATTCAGTCAAGTAATTCACAAACAAATATTTCAAAATCAAATCAAAATTAGTCGATAACAACTAAATGCAACGTTGTCAAGTCAAAAAGTCATCGTCAAGTCAGCCAGATCGGTCCTAGCATGGTGGCGCAAGCTTTACTAGAGCTTTCTGAGGAGCCTTGCCACTAAAACGCAAGCACATGTTTTTCCAATTCTGTACCACTGGCCCACACTCGTGTATGTTTACGAGTCGTTAACGAATAATAATCCACCATAATTACACTTTAGCACCCAAAAAAACACAAGTTTTGGAAAATAACACAAAACTGAACGTCCTCTTTCGTTTCCGCGCTACAAAACCTCCTAGTTTGAGGTTGTCGGCTATACCTGCAAGTGAGGCGTCATAGAGTAGCCACGTACTAGATACGGCTTTAGCCCTTTTGTTAGTTAGTTCGTTGTTCATGGGCTGCAGTGACTTATCAGTGGCCTACACGCTTTATTACTGTTCTAAAATAAAAATAAATCTCGTAATATGTGACCAAGTAGCTTCAAGTATCGCGTGTCGAAAACAGGCGCGGCGGACGACTTATTGCTATAGTGGTTTGCACCACAAACATAGTTACTTACAGCGACAAAATCAGTTTGACTCACTCAACTCTTGGTTAGTTGCTCTAAGGCATGAGTTTAGTCAAGATTTGTATGGGTGAAACGAGATTAAAAAAATGGTGGGTAGATAAATATTTTACAGCGTAAATTAACCTTGAATAAGAACTCTTGATATAAATTACATACATGATACAATTTAGGCAAAAGAAGAACAGGATGCCCTTCTACCAGCTGGACCGATGACCTGAGAAGGGCTGCGGGAAACCGTTAGCTTCAAAGGGCACAGGACTGTGAGGAATGACGCCAATTGGAGGAGGCCTATGTTCAGCAGCTGACCTCTAAAGGCTGATGGATGGATAATTTAACTAGTATAACACAATTTGAATATTGCAATTTTAGGTTTTTTGCACGTTGTATGTTATGAAGTTTCTTCCGCCTTCTCCATAGCACGAACACCTCGTGAAGCGGAATATAGCTCGAAACCGATCTGGCGAATAACCCTGGAGAGCCGAACATGCCGAAGATATACTCAAACGATAATATAGCCATGCCGACAAGGTCTCAAATTATGTTGTATGTAATTAATATAATTCTACAACTTGCGTAATGACTTATCATTTAATATATTTCCAGCATTATATTTACATTGCGTGCATGATAATTATGTGCGTATTAGAAATTATCATGTGCTTTAATGGTGAAGGAAACATCGTGAGAAAACCTGCATGCCTGTAAGTTCACTATAACAATCTCACAGGCATGTGAAGTCTATCAACACGCACTTGGCCAACACGGTGGGCTATGGCCTAACCCTTCTCATTTTGAGAGGAGCCCCGTGCCCAGCAGTGGGACAGTAATTGGTCGGTGATGATGATTTACATTAGGAGCTTTCATCTGTGTGTGCAACTATGGAACTGAAATTAATTTGCCCGTATTCGCTGGGTATTCTCGCAAACATGCACTCAATTATTAAGAGATCAAAATGATTTTCTTTTTTTTTTAATAATTCTTGCACTTCTTTTAATTGCATTTGTTTATCTACAGTGTTAGTGAAAATTCTGAGATATTCCTTAAATATACTGAGCGTACTGTTCATATATAATGAGATTATTCCTTTCTGCCAGATATAATTAGAATCTTCTGCGTTAATCTCACTTAGATTCGGCGGAGCCTCCCCCGGTGGAAATGCAGGATGTGTGGTTATCACCACCACTTCGTGTCCCCGCTGAGCGAGTTCTTGAGTCAAAGCCCCAAACACAAGTTGATGACTCACACATGGAGTTGGAAACACGGCCAATATTCTTGCCGCGTCCGTTTCGTAGAGATAGAAAATACTTACAATTTTCACAATGGAAAATAATCGTTCCATCGTAATTGTAACTGAACGATAATGTAATAAACAATTATTTTTAAAACAATTCCAAACTTCAATTTAATGTTGTATGTGAACCAAAAAAAATAATTTAATGGTAACGTTTATACCTTCGTTGCAATTTCAACACACTGAGTAAGATAATATAAATTTACCGTTTACACACGTGTCTTGTAATTTAAACTATAAAGAATAACGAATAATAATTATTTTTCTTTCTTTACTTTTTCTCTAAATGAATTGTAACAGCCGCAGTAGTTGTAAGATTGCGGCCTCTCGTTGAGAAGTCCAGGGTTCGAATCCCCAACCTGTGATTTTTGAAATTATGTGCATATTAGACATTAATTATTATTTGCTTTAACGGCGAAGGAAAACGTCGCCAGGAAACCTGCCTACTCTCCATACAGGTCTCAATGGCGTGTAAAGTCTACTAATACGCACTTGGGCAAGGCGATGGACAATAACAGGTTCTTCCTTGACCTCTTCACGTGTATCCTTTTCAAACTTTGTTTAGTGAATTATCAACAATTAACCATTACCGTTACTTTTATACACCCGCAAAGTGGAGCAACTTATGGCCCTTTTCACGAGTAATTAGACAACACATTATTTAAAACTAAGCTCTCGAGGAACTTATATTATTTCCGAAATGATTAAATGTTTATATTAAAGGTGGTTTAATAAGCTTTCAAATCATATCTCATGCAGCCACCTCAACATTGGACAGACGGTAAAAAAGGCGACTTGAAGCGGATTATAGGGAAGTGCGTTTTTTGTGACGTCGAGTCTATTTAAAACGTTTGCATTTATCGACTTTGGTTAATTCTTTATGATGGTTCTCTTCAATTATTTTATCAAACAGACCAATAAATTGAATGCAAATATATAAATTGATGTTTCAATTGTTAGCAGCCGCCAACCGCACAAGGTTATTGGAATCGGTCGACAGCTGCTATACTACTTACGCATTTTATAACTTGACGTATGGTATTAAAATGATGGCGCGATAAATTTGCGCCGCAAAAGGTTTACTGATATGTAGATAAAATTAAAAAATGTAGTAAAATTCTCTAACTTAATACCTCTCGTTCGCTTTCAACGGTGCTCAGTAACCATATATTCGAGAGAGCATTTAATCAATCTTAGTGGTAAAAATGCTAGAGTGACCTGCGCTGTAAAAATATACAAAAGTAGACGACTACTCTCTTGGTTCCACTAAAAAGCCCTTAGTACTCTACAATCATGTTCCTTCAATAAAAAATCCTTCACTTTTGTTGCTACCTATCTCTAGAACTGTCTCCCAAAACCCACATGAAGTGCCAATTCCTTATTTTCCTTTAAAAACCCAGTCAAAGCCCATTTATCCGATTTTTTCCGATTTCTACTGTTTGAGCATCATCTAAGTTAATTAAGTTATATGATTGAAGTATTGTAATTTTAGAATATCTTGTAATTTTATATTGAAAACAATTTTCATTTTACAATAGGTAAGAATTTAGTATTATTACAAAACATCTCGGT
Organism: Euriphellus phraxanor; assembly: GCA_018249515.1. Taxonomy (NCBI): domain Eukaryota; kingdom Metazoa; phylum Arthropoda; class Insecta; order Lepidoptera; family Hesperiidae; genus Euriphellus; species Euriphellus phraxanor. Next base: position 9,900 of record DWKO01000035.1, read on the forward strand.
CTATTATAATCACTCACAGACAGATTATAATCTCCTACGATGAGTGATATTTTTATGACGAATATAAAACGCACTGTTACACCCATTGTAACACCGTGTACGAATTAAAGCGGGCATCGCCATGGACCGGAAGTGCGCCTGAAATAAACAACAGAATGGTCCAAAATTAACCCCAAGAGATATTCAGGTTACACCAATTAATTAATGGAGTAGCAGATAAGTCCATTACAGGCGCTCAATAGACCGTGGCGTGTGATAAAGACAGGAGCCGAAACATTCGGGTGTGGATAAATCAAGTACTGCAGGGACGGGTCCATTAGTCCGTTCCGCTAATAATTCAAATGGACAGCTTTAGATAGTCTATTGCAATGGACTAAAATACAACCTTCTCTTGTATTTGTGTTTAAAATAATAAGCCATTGTAATTTACATATTTATCCCCTTGTTAGGAGAAATAATAAAGGACGAAAACGCACAGTACATTATTATTTATGAAACTTGAGATCAATATAATAAACTATTTCCTTTCTGAACTACCAGTTAATAATATTTTAAAGTATAGTTATAAAAACGTATCATTATTTATTTGAAGTAAAATTTATCGAATTTTAGTCTAAATCTAGATCATTACTGCTAGATTAAAATTTTAATTGTTAAAAATACTTAAAATGCATTGAAACCTAAATTGATACATGATTAATAGAATTAGGAGCATAAGGTGTCACAGTGACTTAAAATTAGATGGTGATTTGGGTATTCCAGTAACTTAATGATGCAAAAAAAACAAAAAGAAAAGGACAAAAAGGCTGAAATAAATAGGTCCCAGAGGTGTACAAGGAGCGAGAGGCAAGACAAAATTAATTAATTATCAAGTGGATGATAAATAAGTAAGAAACTTAATCCATTATAGGCGTTCTATAGAGCGTAGCGGACGTAAAGGCCGCCAGAGACCGAAAAACTCGGGTGTGTATAAATCAAGAAATCCACAGAACTGGGCCATTAATCCGTTCCGCTAAAAAGCAATTGTACTCTTGTAAAGTTATAAAGTTTTTTGGCAGCATACGCAATTTATAATATTTAAAAGATCCAAGTATTTCAATCATTGGGTAATGTTAGTGATTCAGAAAAAATAATATAACACGTAACATTTTTTAATAACACAATGAAATATGTTGCTTATATTTATTTGACATATTAACGTACCTATGCCTAATTAATTTAACAGTGATAACCTATTGGTAAAACCCGGCCTCTAGCTCGGGAGGTCCGCGAGTTTGACCCCAGGCTCGCACTTCCGATTTTGCCAAGTTAAGTCACTCGCTTTAACGGTGACGGTAAACATCGCAAGGAACCCTGCGTGCTTGAGAGGTCACCATGAAGTTTTTAATGGTGTATGAAGACTATCAATGACATTGCTGCTATAGTTACGGCTTCCTGAACTGCGCAACGGTGTGTGGAGCCAACACGTAGAATCCTATACCCCCTTTTCATTGTAAAAGGAGACTTGTGCTAAGCAGTGGACCATTAATAGGTCGATGATGAATTATCATACAACTTAACTGAATGTGTGTTTTGGTACAAAGGTTAGTAAAGTAATTTTGTTACTGTAAATGACGAAGAAAAGCAATCAATTCTATACAAGCCTTGGAGTTGTTCATGATGTTTTCAAACATGTGTGAAATCTTATGAATGTACTTTTAGTTAGTAACGTTGTGGTTTATGGACCAACTCTAGTCATTCTTCAACAATCTGACCGTCACAATGAATTGCTACGCGGATAAGGTTTGTTTTGGTCGGATAAGTTGGATTTTCATGGAAATTATGGACCTTGCTGAAATGTAAATACGAAATTAATATGGTCTATGTAACTGTACGTAACCTACGGGTCTGACACGTTGAAGCGGATTTACATTTCTGTTCTGGAGATGGGTGGTTATATTGTGTATGTGTCTATGACATCCACTTAATAGAGAATCCTAATGGAGCTATGAAAATACACTATTTATTTAAATGTTAAGCTCTTAAAGTTTCGTAAGAACACAGATCCAAGTTCGCATTTGTGTTAAGTACGTTTACTGAAGCATGAATCATTATATTAAATTCTTTAACTTAAATTTTGTGATGAAGTACATATGTATGTACATTAATTGGTCAAAGCATAAGAAAAAAATATTCTCTCGGATATTTTGCTTCCAAACTCACTACATAGGCAACATCAAATTATTAATATGAAAAATAGACATTCTATTCAATAAAAGAAAAGCAATAAAAGAAAATGTGCCGTAAACTTCATATTATTAAATTTCTTTATTTTTGTGTACGCAGCCTACTAACCCGTGTTTGGCTTTTTTAAACTCCTCATTATGAAAAGTTATTGTAAAGTTAATAGGGAAGTTATTGTGTTTACCTCGATTTTCGAAAATCGATTTATCGTCAGATCGCGAAGTTTTGAGATGCGTCCATGCGTGCGTGCATGTATGTGTGCTTCTGCTGTAACCCTCGCATAACTTTTGAACAGGTAGACGGATTGAAACGCGATTGGCATTCGAAAGGATTTTAGGCCCGATTCAGCTGGACATATTTTGAGAAAACTCAATTCCTATTATCTTGAAAATGGTAGTTTTGTAATATCTTATAAAGTACTAAACCAATTATTTCCCTATTCCA
>DWKO01000036.1:0-12489 GCA_018249515.1 Euriphellus phraxanor
ACTAAACTAAATAATATAATTCAACAGCATCCTTTATATACAATATTTATAATTATAGTTATATAATTTCATCATTTCCGAACTTTTCAAATGAAAGAGACCGTCTAACATACAAAATAATGAAATGAACTACGATCGTTACGGATTAACAAGTAATAATTTGCCACAACTTTTTATTTATTTACAAATCTTACATTATAATTTAGTCCCATAATTTCCGAATGAGGCTCGCCGGCCGCCGCCTGTGCGCGGGCAGTCGCCTGATCGTATGGTACGAACGTAGAACTGAAGGTGGACCACTGCCACTGCCATAAGATATATGAAGTAGATATTTTCAAAATTTCAGTTGACGAGCCTCTGCGGCGTTCGCAACGAAAAACGTCGATTTCATTCGATTATAGTTACCTAATATAGAAGTCGAAGATACTCTGCTCGTGAAACGCACGTTAGCGACGATCTGTACAGCTGATGTGTGTAGATGTGACGATGCTGAGATATCCCACTTAGTATTGGCGATGGTCGAATGTGAAATCTAAATTATCTTAGCAGCTTTACGTAGAATATTTAGCGAGCCGCAGGACGATGACACGATAGCTGTGCCGACTCGAGGCTGATATGCGGTGCGGATATGGCGGCGCTCGGCTCTACTGGACCAGGTATTAAATGTTTGGATCATACACAAAGTAACCAAATAAAATTATAATGTTTTACACGTTTTTTTGAAATATGGCGGTCATTTATTTTACATATTACCACGCTAGTGAAATTTCCAAGTTCTACCCGTAATATGCCTATGATTGGATGACTTAAAAAGTTCAGCCTACTCTTTTTAGCGAGTTTTAGGGGAGAGATCAACGAAGGTCGTTTTTAACAGTCAATCATTAACTACTAATTTTAGCAAACATTATAACGAAAAAACATCGTTATTGTAAAAATAACACAAAACTATTAAGGTTTCTTAAATTGCGAGGTACTTTTTAAAAATAAAATTTAGTTAACAGTTGTATTCATGTATTTTTAACAAAGTATTGGTTACTAATTGAAATGTAGTTAGATGATGTCAAGTGAAAAATGCTGATTCGCAACTTTCTACATTCAAAATATAGTTTTTTATTATTAAATGGTTTCCCGGCCTTGGCCTCTACTTTCGGCCTAACTCAATTAAAATTTTCATTACGCATTTACCCTCTATTTAGATATACAATTACTTTATATTTCCTTGTCCGAGTAAAGTAGTTTTGTGGCAAAGATGATAATATAGGTTTTCTATTTTGTAACACTGGCTTACACTTATGCCCATTCACAAATTGTCAAAGGATAATAATCCACCATTATCTACATCCGAATAACTTGTTACAAGTGTTCGGTTACAAGTTTTAGAGATACAAAAGCGATGCGCCATTTTTACATTTGCGTGACAAAATTCAAAACATTACTTTATTCACTATGTCTCAGTTTCAAGATTTGAGGATAACAGTAATAGCGTTCCTGTTACTAGGTATTTTTTTCATCATCATCGACCCACTACGGTTCCACCGCTGGGCACGGGTCTCCTCTGAGGATGAGAAGGATTAGGCCATAGTCCACCGCGCTGGCCAAGTGCGTGTTGGTAGACTTCACATGCATGTGAGAACGTCATGGAGAACTCTCAGGCATGCAGGTTTCCTCACGATGTTATACTTCACCGTTAAAGCACATGATTATTAATTACTACTATGCACATGATTTCGAAAAATCAGAGGTGCCTGGGATTCGAACCCCGAACCTTCCGAGCGAGAGGCCGGAATCTTACCATTAGGCTATCAAGGCTAAGGTATTTTTTAGTAAAGATAATTAAGTAGGTATAATGACATATAAAGAATGCTAAGGAAATGCCGCTTCTACGAGTAGATACATAATTATGTAAATGGAATATTTTTGCTGTTCTGAAAAGTAAAAAGAATAATTCTTAACCCATCTTCAATCATACTTAATCAATACGATAATAAAACCTATCTACCAAACATTTTTGTGAACTTGGCTGTAGCGCTGTATGATTTTTCTAGTAGTCTCGTAGTCGCCGGGAGTTATAAAACTATGAAAATTAAATTAGGTGGGAAAATAATACAACCGGAATTACAAAATTGACGGATTTCATTGTTTCATTACAAACCCTATGAAATTCTAGAATAATGAAATTTATCTAATATGCGTATTCAAACAAATATCTCTCATATTAGCTGCTCTCATTTAAACTCACTGCATTACCTACGAAATTGGTGCGACGTAGTTACTGGCGTCTGCGACAAGATATGGGTAAGTCCGGTTTTTGTTCATTTTCTCCTTAGATTGATCCTACTTTATATTTATTTTACAATTATTTGATGTTAGACAATATAAACACCCTGCAACCTGGATCGGTTATTGAGTATTTTATATGGCATAGGTACCAAACTGGTGAAACAAATCTTCTCAGTTCTCTGTTACTCCAAGCATCCAATCAGCGTGTCCTCTGCTATAGTATACGCACGCTAGTGCGTTTATGAGACTTATCCGTATGAAAAAATAAGTTTATTTGGTTACTTCGTCTACATATTAAACCCAATGAATGCAATAAACTTTTCATTAAAACGTCTTGCAACTTCTAAAATTAGTAAACTACGATATGAAAATACCCCCATCTCGAACAAGACCCGTAATAATAATACATCTGCTCCCATAACAAAAATAATCTGATTAAAACTCGACAAAGTGCTATTGTTAGTGATATTTGTCTGGAACATCATTGGTTACACATTAATTCTTCCAACGGACTTTTGCTCTAGATTAAAAGTGCTCATAATTTGCTTAATTGTAACGGAACGTTATGTGACGCATCCGCGCGCACACTCTGTATCCACAGGATCCTTTTTAAACATTTCCGCCTATTTCCACTAAACCTTACCTACAAAGGCACGATACTGAGTGGCGCAGCGCACATAAAATCTATTAACTTTATATCATTATCTAAATAAAATACGACTATAAATCATTTAACAATTTTATTATGTATGTACACGTAGCTCGAAAATATTAAAAACCTTTGGCATCCAACGGTCGAAGTTATCATTAAGTATCTGGTTAACGAATCGTATCTACAATCTACGGAATAGGTATAGTGAAGCTAATGCACATCGGACGTAAGACCAGAATAGGCGCGAAAAGCGAGGTGCGGGGGTGGGGGCGGTGGCGGGGAGCGGGGAGCGGGGGCCGACACGCGGACGACACGAACACCATTATTGCCATGCGATACACAGTTCTCCACTACGTACTAAACGAGCCAAACTTGCTGTCACGCTGTTTCTACACGGAAACGTAGTCGAGTCTTGAGTAAATTTCTCTCTAATTAACTGACGCACAAACCATTTTTTAAATATTTTACTTGTAAAAAAATAGATATGAATTCAAGTAGAGTTCATACGCGACAGCAAGTTTCGCGCTTAAACCTACTTATATAACAACGATATACATAAGTAGTGCATTTTAGTCGTCAATTTGCAAATATAATTTACCGCATTATTAATTTTTAATCTTTATATATTTTAATTTTAACTAGCAACACCGATACGACACCGATTGGTCAGGTCTACTCGAGGCTGGCAACCCGCACGTAGGAAGTATTGCTATCATCGTAACTATCTCCACTTACACACGCACACACGCACACGCACGCGGCTACACTACGCTAAACACTAAACAGGGTGCTCGGGGTGCTCTCACTAACAAATGTTGAAGGAAAGAAAGTAAGTGAGCCAACAGCGGGCGCTCCGGGGCGCTCTGTGGCGCCAAACAAATCTCCGGGGAGAAGTGTAACAAAAATTATTGTCATCCAATGCTTAAAATTTCAACCTTTATAAGTATTATTTAATTAATTTATTTATTTACTTAATACTTTATACAGATCGACGTCGTCCCCTAAATTTATTAATTCTTTAAGTTCATTTGTTACTCAGATTCGTATCTATAAAAATTTACAACTACTCGTAAAGTTATCGTAATAGTAGCGACGTTAAATAATCTCATATTTAATTACTTTAAAGTACGTTTTATTATATTTATTTAATTATCTATAAACTTAAATGCAACTAATGACTTTCGAAAGGATAGCGCCGGATAAACAGAGCACCGGTCGCTTTTCTGACAGGTCGCATTACCCACTGGCACGCGACGCGACGTTTACGTGTAAGTATACCCATCTTATCGGCTGCGTCCATTTACCGCGGCTCAAAGTCTGAAGAAAAAAATCATGAGAAGTGGAAGGAAGAGTCGGCGAGCGCCGGGAAGTGCCTAATTTAGGTACATTGTATAAAAAGATTAAATATATAAGGATGCTTTATTTACATTATCACATCGCGCCTGTTCCGAGTGCACGCACCAACACGCGACACGATACACAGGACATATAGAGAAGCGTTTCATTACACACTAATGATAAAATCTATGATTATTATTTATTGTTATGTACTAAAACAATTTAAAAAGTAATGTCGCGTAACTTATCCATTAAAACTAATCATATTATATTCATAAAAAAAGTGATTTAGTTAAAAGGTGCATCGGATCGAACGTCGGTAAGTGAGACGCGACCTACAGGTGGGGCTCACTCTAGGCACAAAAATAATTGAACGGTCGGGCGCAGTCGCAACAAGCGGACGCGGATACATTGTGCGTTCATTCATTTCGAGTCGCGCCTAAGAATCTAAAGATAAGTCGTACTCTACTGGTAGCTAAGCTCTAACCGGGCGGGAGCGGGGAGCACCGCGTCGCTACCGGGGAAACGTCACCCGCTCCGCACCGGATAAACTGGAGAATATCAACTAAGAAACGCGCGACAGCGCGCGATGCGGTTCGAAATCCGGTACGACACTACGCTCGCGCGGAGCACCCGGGCGACGCTCGCGAAGTTCCACCCGTCACATCGGTCCAGTTCACAATAGAATCGGTACGATCGCCGCGCGAAACCCGAAAAGTCGGCGAATCGATCCACTCGGTGACGGAACGCCCGAAACGGTCTCCGCGAAACCGTTCCGCGGAGGAGATCCGTTCGAGAGCGGAGCGGGGCGCGAGGCGCGGCCCGCTCACAGCTGGTACCACTTCTTGTCCTTGTACTTGAGCATGAGCTGGTGCGCGGAGGAGGAGAACTCCGCGGCCTGCGAGTGCATGCGCTCGGTGCGGTCCTCGAGCTGCGACAGCTTGTCGCCGCGCTCGAGCACGAGCTGGTGCGCGCGCGCCACCTCGCCGCAGGCGGCCGTCGCGCGCGCGCCCGTCGCCGCCACGCCGCCGCCCTCCACGTGCTTCGCCACCGCGCGGTTCGGCTTGCCGCTGCTCTCGCCGACTGTAACGCCGCGTCGTGTTCTACCTCGCTCGGCCCGACGGACCGCCTCGTTCGCGATCACATTTCCGTTCGCCCCTCGATGGACCTCGGAGATATGTGAGCGAAAACGAGGGAGAACCGTTTGGGACCACGTCGTCGCGCGGGATATTCGATAAATAATTTACATTACGAGCTGCGATATCACCGTGGTAGATGCGATTCCGGCCTCACGCGCGGGAGGTCCGGGGTTCGAGCCCCGGGCGGTGCGCCCCTAATTCTCGTCTTTATTGATTGTCACCCGTTTTAACGGTGAAAGAAAGCATCGTGAGTGAACCGGAACTCCCGAAAGTTCGCGAGATGACCGTGACTTAAAACTATTCTCGTTCCGAGAGGAGAGAGCGCCCGCGCCCAGCGGTGAGACATATCGGGTCGACGATCGCGACGATTACATCCCAATGAGACGCTCGTCGTACCGATGTCGAAACCGAGGTGAGGTACTCTCGAAATAAAATCGTAACGAGGAAACAAAAATCACATTAGGAGAGAACGTCACGATATACTACCGGAAGGTGCGCTCGTTTCACATTACCAATTCGATCTAATTCTAACACTAAAACATCTACCGACACACAAAAATACCAGAAATGCAAATATAATATTCTTCACCGACCGACGAAATTTCGATCCACAATCGGAACTATCGGGTTCCGATCGTGGATCGAAATTTCATCGGTTCATCGATATCGATCAATTTCATCGATACGTCGAAAACGACGAAGAAAAAATGTCTCCATTTATAAAATTCGTGCGACGGCTTATACGACCGCACGCGTCTCTCGGCCGCGACTCACAGAGCTCCTCGCGGTCGAGCGGGCGCGCGCCGCCGCCGAAGAGGCCGCGGAAGAAGCCCTCCTTGGGCGGCTCGGGCATGTCGCGCGGCAGGAACAGCTCGCCCAGCATTTCGTTCAGCGAGTAACTACGGGAAAACTCACTATGTTCATTTGTAACGGTGCTGCGTGGGAAGCGTGTCGTGTGGGACGGGTGGCGAACGAGCTCGCGAGACACCCGGCCCTCGGACCGTACCTCTCCGATCGGACCCCGTCGAGGGTGGGGTGGGAGGTGCGCGGTGCCGTGTCCGACTTTTCGAATGAGTACTGATATTTAGTAGTTTCTCCCAAATGTGTATGTAGCGTTCGAAAAGCTTTTCCGATAAAAGTCAGTGTAGTTTCTATTTTAAAGTAGAAACGACAGCTCTAATTTCGAGTTTCCAGAGATATTGAATGAACTGTAGTAAAATATTAGAAGTGGTACGTGGATCTCACCAGAACTCCGCATCGATGGTGAATTTCTGTATCTCGGTGGGCGAAGCGAGGTAAAGGCCGTGGCCTCGGTTGCTGAAGCAGAACGTCTTCGCTATCCTGCAACACCACGCGCACCGCCGTTAGCGGCTCCATACACGATGTGTACTGTTTTTAAAGTAAACTGCGAAAGCCTACTCGATGACCATCGGCGAGTCTCAATTTTAAAGAAAATATAAGAAAGTACTATAGAAGAAAATTGGTCATAACGTTTAGCACCTATGTAGGCACTTTACGTGTACATACGATTTCGGTTCGCATATTTGATACCATTATTCTATCTTATTATCTGAATAAAATTAGCATTTCATATAATTATTATACTCGACACATACGCTCTTCGTCAATACCATCTTCTTTATAGCGTCTACAAGTGATATTGTCAAAAAGCAATTAATTCTATAGAATTTAAGTCAATTATTAAGCAAGAGAGAAGAACGGAAGGTAATGGTTAATTGAAAATATCTCACCTTATTTTTACTCTTCGAAGTCCTTCGTAATCTAGGTGGTACAAATTAAATGCTAAAGCTAAATAAGCCGTTAATATTTCCACACAGAACGAATTTGCAACAATTCGGGAAAGAGCAAGTCAAGACATTCAGTGGTATACATGCTGAAGTTCGAAATAAGAAGAACATTTGAGCAAATGAAAGTTAGCAAGAGTAGTAGAAACAGGAAACGCACAAACAGAGGGAAGAGAGTAAAAAACATGACAGAGTAAAGTAATGAACGATGTTTCGTACAATGTGAAGGCGTGTATTTGGAGACGTGTGGTGTGTTGTGTGACAGTTGTCAACAGGGGGACATACCGAAGCAGACTTGCAAGCAGCGGTCGGATTTGGGCGAATATTTTAATTTTGTTTTGCTTTGTCAATTTAGAAGATTCATAACAATGTATTTTTAAATTATATAGTCGAACAGCCATTATTTAATATCCTTATGTTTACGCTTATTTTCATAATTGTGTATTTAATGTAATTTAGCATATCGGTAATCTTGTACCTATATTTGTACATGTGAGGAATGTTTACTGATTTAGCTGGTATTAGAAATTCGCCCTCGTCCGACAGAAAGGGTATACAATGGCGGGGTCGAAGCTGTCGGGGTACATGTAACGCTAACAGTCTAACAAAGGAACAAGAAGCCGCGTGAGCGACTCCACAGTACAGAGTGACGCAGGTAATGACTAACTCGGCTATGGACGGAGACTTACTGGTCCGTGTCCTCGTTAACAATGAGTTGTTGGCCCCAAATGGAGAGCATTGGGTCTACGATACCCCTCTGTTTGGACTGTGTCTGGAAGCTACCAGGAACACAGGCACCGGTGAGTACATCGCCCTCGCCGCGCACCTCGCTCGAGTCGCACCGGAACCGCGCACGGATTGGTTTTAGGGAATTTCACATCCCAGTTTTATCGTAAAAACATTTAAAAAAATTGCAAGTTTAGAATTAAAGTTCATTAACGCGTAAAAGTTTTTTAAAAGTGTAGGACATCTCTATAAAAGCATTCCGTGCGCGCCGCCGACGCGACGGCAGCGCGAGCGACGTGCGCGCCGCGGGACATTCAGTCATTAGAGGCACTAGAGATGCATGGTTAGATACAAATGGCACGGAACGTACGGTCGACCCAATAGGGCGGTGGGGGTCGTGTGGCGGGCACATTCGATGGTCGTCGGGTTCATTCGTGTGCGTTCACTGGGCGGTGTATTTACATCGACGTCGGCATCGAGTACCGGGTCGAGTTAGAAAGTGATACGGTGTATTCTCCCTGTCGGGTGTATTGAGTCGTGTTCGGTGTCGTTCGATTGGTTTTTTTTAACAGAAAAATAGATGAAGAGTGCCAAATTTTGAAGCACAGGTGGTGCTCGACAGAATTGCAAAATTTTGCCTACGTTGTGATCGGAAGGAGCACGACGGCGCACCCGACGCCTCTACGTTTCTAACATCGAACGTAACTCAAACCGATTCCTCGTCCGGCTCCCAAATGATAAAATAGCAGATGATTTTAAAAGTGGTCTGTCATGGTTGGCGATGGATGGAAAAGAACCGTAAAAAATGACAAAATCTTGAATTTCGTTAGCATAAAATTACAGCATTCTCATGCTGACGTCGCTAAGCTATCGATGAATAATAATAAAATAAGCCGTTTATCATTTAGTGCCTTTCTCGGGTGCATAGAAATCGTCTAATAGTGATCGGCGTGTCGCCGGGGTATCGTCGGCCACGACACCGACTCGACACTCGTTCTTCGCTCATTCGTCGTTCTATAACTTTTATTCACATTGATGTGCGGCGATCTCATGCTTACTGTCAGTCAAAAATGAGAATAAATTCCAATTCATCACTGTTTTATGTTAAAATAAGAGAGTAAGCATTAGTTCCCCTTGCACGGTTATTTGTTAGTTCTGGGACAAGGTGCGTAGTGGGCGAGGAGCGCAGGGCTCGGGGGGTCACCTGAGCTCCGAGAGCGGGAGGAAGTCCACGTGGACGAGAGGCCGCAGCGACGGAAGACTGTACGCCACCAGGTGACCCGTGGACAAGTAGTTCACTAGGCATACGCTATCTGGAATCACGGACAGTGTAATTAGAACAGATTACATAATATTTTAATTAGAACAGACTAGGGCTAAACTGATCTGGAGGAAATTGAAAAAAATAGTAGGATACATTTGTGCAAATCAGCCACCGTAAAACTGTGATCGCATTAATTAGGAAATCTACTTTGCTTCAAAATTCGCCCCGAATAGCCACAGGAGGGGCCATAGGAGTGTGTAATCAGTCTTCTTACAATAGTTTTCCATCAGTGGGAAGTCATATTGTAGAAAGAATAAACATAATATAAAGTAGACAAAACTTATTTTTTTTACTCAACATATGAATTAAACTCAATCCGATTATTTTTTTCAACAATAGCTTTCGCATTTATTTTTTACTGGGAAGAGCATTCGTCAAGAGGAAGAAACGAGAAAATGTGTAATTACAATTTATGGCCGCTCTAACGAAAGTGCCGAATTCGTATCGGGTACCCAGCGTTGGAAATCATCTCTTTCAATGTGAATTTCGGTAGATTACGGTATAAGTAGATATACGAAACCGGAAGTCGACCTTTCAGGCTGACGATCTCCGCCTTGACGACGAAGTCGGCGTCGACGATCTGCTGGCGGTAGACGCAGTTCTGGCTGGGCAGCGCCACCACGCGCGCCTGCCGCTCCGACGCGATCACCACGAACTGGCGGTCGCCGGCCTCGCTCGCCGCGCCCGGCGTCGGGCTCATGCGGCTGCCGCCGCCCGCCGAGCCCTGCTTGGTGGGCGTGCGCTCGCGACGCTCCCGCGGCTGCAACGTAACTTGTAGTTACGTTAGGATCGAACACTCTGGCGACCGCGGAGTCGTCGAGTCTCCCCGGAGACGCGGAGATCCCACGTCATCTTTGAAAGGGTCCTCCCCGCGCGAAAGAAAAGGATTAGGATGCGTACGGTGCGTTGCGGCCACGCGTCGGTGCCTTCCGATTCGAAGAACGATGAGGCACGTCTTTTCTTCATGCCTAAATCACTGAACCGATTTGGATGAAAATTTGTACAAAGATTGTTTGAGACTCGAGAGAGGATAGTTTTTTTCCCGGAAATGTTCCACGGGACCGGGAACTATGTGCGTAAAACCACGACATTGTCTATCTTTAAGGTTAGGTGTAAGTTTTGTTTGTTGTCAATACTGGTTTTAAGTAGCTTAGTTAATTTTGAAGTTTGTGTGTTCATTTCTGTACCACGTGTTATTTTTATGTTTACGTTTTGTTTACGTTCATATAGTATAGTCTATCTCCTACATTAATTTTTAAATATATTTTGTAAAACCGTACTATCGTGGCTTACTGTGGAAGTTAATACTATACTTTAAATCATAATAATTTGTAACTATATTATTTGAAAAATAAGATAATAAAATACTTCTAACACGAAGATTAAGTCGCGGGTAAAGGTTACTAAACTTATATTTACGTGCGACATCCTGAGTCAGTTCACGGGGCTCAACTAGGCATCCGTGATCATTCAGGTGCCTAGTGTTATATAGATTTGATGACTTAACGTCGGAGGTGGCCGTTTTTCCGCAACGTGGATACTAACCTAAGTGAAGGTTCTTAAAATGTAAATCACACGATTATGGCGAAGACGAAAATAATAATTTTAGAAAAGTAAATCTTCTGATAAATATATTACTCAAAGCTAATAAATAATGTTGTTACTCACGTCTTTACTATCGTCTTTCCAACTTTCGTACGAGTAAGGGATTAAAGCACCATTGCAATCCAGGAACGACATCGCCAGGATTGATCCTTTTAACCTAAATATGGGTCCACCTAAAAATGCAAACAAGATTCCTATTAAGTATTCTACTTTTTATAGAGGGTAACTTGATCGAGCATCATCTAATTAGCATTAATGTATTGTACGATACAAATTAGCTTCTAAGTTACTGATCAAGCGACAGTTAGTTTCCACTCGAAGCGTCTAAAAATGTTTGAAGCAACTAAACTATGTGGAAAGCTTTAGTGAGTTGGATCGAGCTTGTTGATGTCTAGCATCTGATTCGTTGTGTCCACAAAGTTGAGCTCCAAAAATAGTGTAAACTAACATCTAGTTATTGTACGAACATAGTCGTAAACGACGTCGCCGACAGAATCCCGGCGACTCCCGGAAGTGCTCCTTATGTTTTCGAGGGCTCCGAGGACCTAATGGGTCCGACCCGGGAACAGAATATAAAGTCGGCCACAGAATATTTATTATCTACTTCCACTACTATCTATTCACTAAATTAAGAACGGAGCTCATTAGAATTCATGTAAGTTTGCAATGCAACGAAAATAACAAAAATAAAAGTTTTCAAGTGTCTATTTATAGAATATAAAGTAAGCAGAAAACTATGCAGGCATTTATTCAAGAGTCCAAATTTAAAGTAAATTTCCAATTGCAATACAAATAAGTAAAAGTATTCTAATTTTTTTTAAACATATTTTTAACAATTACTAAGAAATGTGAAAAAGCAAAGTTTCGAAAGCATCGATCACTATGGCAATAACATTGAGATTGGTCTTCCAAATAAATAAGTAACTAAATATTCCTGTCACAAATGCACGTCGGGTCTGCTCTTAAGTATCCGAGCTACAAGTGCAACTAAATGCAAATATATACCTATTACATTAATAAAATTTGAGATTTTTTGCGTGAATTGATTATAGGATATGACGCCTATTTGTCAATTCATGTGATACAAAAAATGAGTTGGATTATGAATCTTCCTTCACCGCGAGTGGACAGGACAATAGACGAGTGCGGTCTCACCGGTGGTGGAGAGCACGACGGGCTGCGTGTGGCGCAGCTCGGCGTCGGGCAGGCTCAGCATCATGGTGAGCACGGACCCTAGCGTCGTGCCGATCCACAGCGTCGGCAGCAGCGTCGTCGGGTCTGGGAACCGTTAACAGTAGGATTACATTCATAAGAAGAATTAATCAGAATGTTGATTAATTCTTCTAGTATAAACCGTCTTCTAGTATAAACCAGTGGGCATGCGGGCCACGTAATGACGAGCGATGGACTCCTGTACGAGATCGGTATAGGGCGATGTTAAATTCATAGATGGCATCGATGCTTATTTGTAGAACTACTTAAGTACTATTAAACTTAAACAAGATCATAAAATTATAATTTCTGATTGGACATTAGAATTGTTGAAACTATTTTTTACTTCACGCGTTAATGTAGGAATTTGCATTAATTTTACTTTCATGGTTGGTACTTTGGTATAAT
>DWKO01000037.1:0-12445 GCA_018249515.1 Euriphellus phraxanor
AGCTAGATGTATTTTAATAATATGTTGTATTCCTGGCGTTTAATTCTGTTGGTGGTTCTATTAAAAAAAAATAAAAAAAATAGCTGTATTCGCATATTATGCAAAGTCGTTGAATAAATGATTTTTTTCTTTTTCAATACGCTTTGAAGTAGCGGTGGAGTGTACACCAGGCCTCCCCCAGCTGTAAAGAGACCCGTCCCCAACAGCGTCCATACATGGCTCAAGCTCTTAAAGAGAAAACTCTTTCCAATTAGTTACTTACTGATGGTATTTCCCTCAATCCACAGTTGGCCATACTAAGGTATTTGATAGGCTGTTTTTGTTTCCGCTTTGAAGTGAGCTGCTGGAGCAGGGTGGGCACTGCGTCGATTCTGTTGGACAAGTCCATAGCGTTTGACCTTTCTAAAAAAAATAACGTTGATTATTTCGAATCGTCGATCGATCGTAAGTCGTTTTGAATTGATTCGTTTGATAGGTGTCGATTACGAAAATATTGCGAATGTTTTTTCAAAATATCTCGTATTTTTCTATTCAATCAAGTTTTTTGTAATAAATCACTATTTCAGGCTCAATAACGGCGTTGAATGCCGTTTTGCAAACAGCTGATTCGTTCGTGAGATATCGATTAATGTACAAATAAGTTTTGTTTTCGAAATATTCGAATTTATATTATTTTTTTTGTAGCTCAAATATTTGTAAAGAGATTTTAGTGTTGTTTTTTTGGAAGCATATTAAAGACACTATAAAATCGGCTCTTTTTTGTATTGTTAGATAATAAACTGAATCCGGTTTCCTCACATTTCTTGATATAGTAAATTCATCAACTCCCCCATCACAACCAGCAAACAATAACCTTATTCCAAATATAATTGAAATTTAAAAGAGCATGCCGAGTGACAACGTATGTATCCAGTGGTGCCCTCTATCCGAAGTTAGCATCGTAGCAATAGCTAACAACGCCATCTAATGGTGTTAGTTATATCATATAATAAATAAGAAGACGGACATCGCCGAGTGCCACTCTCGTATCGCTAAAATATCGAATGCCCGATTCAGGGAAATGGCGCGCGGCCTGGGAACGTGGAGGCCCGCAAGGGAGCGACACTACGGTACATACATCGACCGGCAATAGTCATTTAGGATAGAAATTAAATGTAATAATTTCTTAATAAATGTAATTCACTAATTGCAACAGACATAATTTATTTCGCACCCACTGCCCCTATCATAACTGGCGCAGTCGGTAGGATCTCCAACGGTGCGAATCAAAATACACCGAAGATTTTTTTCGAACCGGCTTTGAGCTTAATTTGGAGATCATTGGAACCTGATGGGCAGCAGTTGAGGGTGGTATCCAACAATAGATACTGAAGCGGATTATTGAAATTATGATGTTACTGTAAGTACAAGTGAAGAACAATTTATTATATTGCGTCCTCCTTTTATCCTTTAAAATAAAAAAAATAAAAAAAGTATATTCTGTTATAACAATTGATATGTTTATTAGTATGCTTATTATTAGATTAATTAATTAGTAGTTAGTAGATCAGTATTTTTTTGTTTTTTAGATTTTTTTGTGTATCAAAATTTCTCATTATACCTTGCGAAGAATCCGGGAGGCTCCGTCTCCTCGGTTAAACCTTTTTGATTCAAATAGAAATTTAAACAATATGGTTGAAATTAATGCAGATAAAATTTACAGTGCATTACGGGCCGTCCCAGAATTTGATGGTAACCCTAACGTATTAATACGTTTTATCAAATTATGTGACCAATTAGTTTTAACATTTGTGAGCACCGATCCCAGTCAAGAATTAAATAATCTGATTTTGTTGAATGGGATCCTTAATAAAGTAACCGGATCCGCTGCGCGCACTATTAACAGTAACGGAATTCCAGATAATTGGAATGGCATCAGAAGTTCTCTCATAAATAATTTTTCTGACCAAAGAGACGAAACAGCCCTCTATAATGACCTCGCTTGTCAATGTCAAGGCACTAGCACTCCGCAGGAATTTTATGATAGGTGTCAGTCGCTCTTTAATACAGTTATGACCTATATATCATTACACGAAACCCTAAGTACTACAATTGATGCAAAAAGATTATTATATAAAAACTTAACATTAAAAGCGTTTGTTCGGGGATTAAATGAACCACTGGGGTCACGAATAAGATGTATGCGGCCCGATACAATAGAAAAAGCCTTAGAATTTGTTCATGATGAATTAAATATTTTATATATGCAGCACCGTAACAGTCAATTTTTTCCAAAATTTCATCAAAATGTCAAGACCACGCCTACGATTGGCAATTTTCGTCCACCACCTGTATTTAAATTATCAAATCCTTCACCAAATTGGCAACGAACACCAGTGGCAGCACCGCCACAACTTAAATACCAGGAACCGTTTGGGTCATCACCATTTCGCATGCCAACTAGAACCCAACAAATATTTCGTGAACCTCCACCTAGTTTCAATCCACAACGTGAAGCATTTAAATTGCCTATCAGATATGCTCCACCTAAACCAATGAGTGACGTAAGAACCTATGTCCCTAAAGTTTTGCCGCCTTCAGGACATGACTGGACTAGACATGGTAACCCTCCACCTTCAAACTATTTTAAGACTCGCGAAATGAATATAAACGAGACGGCTGATTGTGACTATCCTTACTACTACTCGAATTACGCATATGAACCCTATCACTATTCGGACTATAACTATAGCAGAACTTATTTACCGGATAATAATAACCTTCAGAATAACATTCAGGAATATGAACAGTATGGACCGTACGAAACGAATAATTTTGTTACACATGACTATGAAGATTCCTCTGAAAAAACAAAAATTGAAAATGAAAATTTTTACGAAGGTCACCCAAACAAAGAATTAGGATAGATTTAAATTTGCAGTCGAGACGACATCTACGTTATATACAGACCAGTAACCCGCCACTAAAGCTTTTGGTAGACACTGGAGCGAATCAGTCATTTATCGACCCAGATGCTGTCAAAAAATATTTTTCTCATATACCAATTGATCTAGATCCATTTGAAGTATCGAATGTACATGCTACAAGTTATAATGACTACTCAATTACTATACCAAATTTTCATGAATTTAATGATAACTGCAACATCAAATTATTTATTTACAAATTTCATAATTACTTTGATGGCTTGATTGGTTTGGATTTACTAGACGGCCATGAAATTGATCTAAAAAATAATTTATTACATACTCAAAATTCAATTTTACCTTTGCGGACATATAATAGCAAAATAATAAATTCACACGAAATTATCCCAGCTTCTTCTTCACGATTAATAAATGTACCTATTAGTAGTTTAAATGGAGATATACTTGTTCCTGAGCAAGTGACATGCAACTATATAATTCACGAATGCATAACAACAGTAATTGACCGAGTAGCTGTAATTGAAGTAGAAAATCCTACTAAAGATGATGTTATTTTTGATTTTAATAAACCTTTTCATACAAAGATTTTTAATATTGAATGTTCACCAATTAAAAATAAGTTAAATAGAGAACAGGAGGTAATATCACGCCTTAGAACTAACCATCTAAACAAAGAAGAAAAGATCAATTTAGAGACATTGTGCGCAAAATATGCAGACGTTTTTTATATAGAAGGAGAAAAATTAACCTTTACTAACCATATAAAACATAATATACGAACTTCTGATGAAATACCCGTATTTACAAAAAACTACCGCTATCCTTATGTTCACCGTCAAGAGATTAGAGAACAAATCTCTAAGATGTTAGAACAAGGGATAATCCAACCATCTGATTCAGCTTGGAGCTCGCCTATTTGGGTTGTTCCAAAAAAGGTTGATGCTTCAGGCAAACAGAAATGGCGCTTAGTGGTCGATTTTCGCAAGTTAAATGACAAAACCCTGGATGATAAGTACCCTATACCAAATATAACAGATGTTTTAGATAAGCTTGGTCGGTGTCAGTATTTCACTGTATTAGATTTAGCTAGTGGCTTCTACCAGGTGGAAATGAATCCTGCAGATGTACCAAAAACTGCGTTTAATATAGAAAATGGTCATTTCGAATTCGTACGTATGCCAATGGGCCTCAAAAACTCACCATCAACGTTTCAGAGAGTTATGGATAATGTCCTAAAAGGTTTACAAAATGAAATTTGCCTCGTATATTTAGATGATATAATTATATTCAGCACGTCCTTGCAAGAACATATGACAAATTTAGAAAAAGTGTTAAAGAGACTTAGGAACTCTAATTTTAAAGTTCAGATGGATAAATCAGAATTTTTAAAATTAGAAACAACATACCTTGGTCATGTTATCAGTGGTGAAGGAATAAAGCCGAACCCAGATAAAATAGCTGCTATTGAAAAATATCCATTACCCAAAACCATAAAACAAATAAAACAATTTTTAGGCTTAATAGGCTACTATCGAAAATTCATTCCTGATTTTGCCCGAATCACGAAGCCACTGACAAACTGTTTAAAGAAGAGAAATAAAATTAACATTGACTCAGACTACATTAACTGTATTGAAAAGTGCAAGAAACTACTAACCAATGACCCAATCCTTCAATATCCAGATTTTAGCAAAGACTTCATACTGACTACAGACGCATCTAATTACGCCATTGGAGCTGTTTTATCACAGGGAACAATAGGATCAGATAAACCAGTTTGTTACGCTTCCCGTACTCTGAACGACAGCGAATGTAATTATAGTACAATCGAGAAAGAGCTCTTGGCTATCGTTTGGGCCACCAAATACTTTCGACCTTATCTTTTTGGCCGTAAATTTAAAATTGTAACTGACCATAAACCACTCCAATGGGTTATGAATTTGAAAGAACCAAACGCTAAATTGACCAGATGGCGGCTTAAACTTAGTGAATATAATTATTCCATAGTTTACAAAAAAGGTGAATGTAATTTAAATGCCGATGCTCTTTCTAGAATTGAAATCTATAACGAAGAAGTAAGCTCTATGATAGGTAATCCTACAGAAAGGCCTCCTTCGCCACCAGAATCTGTGGCATCAACTCATAGTAATACAGAAAGTACTAAAACGGCACCTTCACCAAACTCATCCACTCTATCAAATAACACGACCTCAAGCAAAGATCCTTTATCAGGATCTTCAACTGTTACAGTTCACACAAGCCAGGAAGATCCCATACTTGAAATCCCAATTACAGAAGAACCCTTAAATAAATATATTAGACAGCTATGTATAACTGTTGTAGGAGGTATAATGAAAAAACCGATAGTAACCAAACCATTCGATACTCATATTCGTACTAGTGTTCAAATATCGGAAAGTAATTTGGAACTAGACATCATAAATGTAATTAAAGAGTTTGTAGATCCTAAAATAAAGACTGCTTTAAAAATAGAGCCTGCGTTGGCTATGTATAAAATTATTCCCATTTTACAAAATGTATTTCGCAGTTCATGTATGAAGCTTGTAATATCAAAATTACAATTAGAGGATGTGTCAGATTATTTAAAACAACAGAATATTATTAGTAATTATCATGATGGGAAAACGAATCATAGGGGGATTAGTGAATGTTTTTTAGCAATTTCACGTAGATATTATTGGCCAAAAATGAAGGAACAAATTTCAAAATTTATTAATGAATGTGAAATGTGTGGACAAGCAAAATATGATAGAAACCCTATTAGGCAAAAATTTAAAGTCGTACCCCCAGCTACTAAGCCACTTGAAATTGTTCACATGGACGTATTTACCGTAGAAAATGAGAAGTTCGTTACATTTGTCGACGTCTTTTCAAAGTATGGTCAAGCGTACCATTTACGAGATCGTACCGCTGTGAGCATCTTACAAGGGCTCTTACATTATTGCACGCATCATGGACTTCCATTAACAATTGTAACTGATAATGGAACCGAATTTATTAATCAAATGTTTTCCGAATTTCTTAGATTGTACAATATAAATCATCATAAAACATTAGCACATTCTCCAAACGGTAATGGCATAATAGAGCGATTTCATTCAACCCTTTTAGAACATTTAAGATTACTAAAGTTAAAAAGTAAAAATGAACCGATTACTAATTTGATACCCTATGCATTAATTGCTTACAATAGTTCAATTCACAATTTCACGAAATGCCGACCCTATGATATAATTCGAGGCCATTTTGATCCTAGGGATCCTGTAAATATCGATTTAAACGAGCATCTGATGCAGCAATACATTCTTGCTCATAGAGACCAAATGAAGATCATATATGAAAAAATTAATGAATCTTCCCTAACAGATCGTATTAATATAATAAACAAACGTAATCGAAATCGCGAAGACGAAATAGATTACCAACCGGAGCAGCAAATTTATGTGAGAAATCCGATAGCATGTCGTCAAAAATTAGCTCAACGTTTTAATCGTGATAAAGTTTTATCTAATCTACCAGTACATATTTATACATCAAAGAAACGTAATCCAGTTGCAAAATCACGCCTAAAGAGAATTCCTAAAAACGTAATGTTGTTACAGAATAATGACGGTGCTAATACTTCACACAATGCAGGCCCAAGAGATACGGATTGAAAGCTTGGACGATGGACCGGGACTTTTGCCATTTAAATTAGGATCAATGAGACACGTAACGCATTATCATAATTTTGTTCAATACATAAATTTGGAAGACATCGAAAATAAAATCTTCCTTGTAAAAAAACAATTACAGCAAATTAGCGCGCGGCTTCCAAAAAACAGTTCCTTACATGACATACAGTTAGACCACTTATTTAACAAGTTAAATAAAACGTTAAATCAGCTTAGAAGCCTTGAACCAAGGCGTGTTAAGAGAGGGATTATAGACGGCTTGGGATCAGTAATCAAGAGTATTACAGGTAATCTAGATTACACAGACGCAATTAAGTACAATGATGCTATTTCAACACTTACTAACAACGAAAATGATTTAGCTACTGAATTAAATAACCATATAAGCCTTAGTAAAGATTGGATAGCTGAACATACCAAAATAATTAATAAGCTAGTAGACAACCAAATGAAAATTAATAAATCATTAGAGTTGTTAGTGCATAACCAAAGCCAATTAGGAATTAGTTTAATAAAATATACGAAAATCAGCCAATTCTTATCCATTATTAGTGAAAATGTGGATGACTTATTAACAGAACTATACAGAATAGAAAATATATTAGGTTTTATCCGTGCATCAAGTACGCACCATTCGATGATAGAAGTAGATGTAATGGGTAATATATTAAGAAAGTTAAAAAATATGTATGGTAAGGATCAAATATTAGACGTAGAGTTAAGAGATTATTACGATATTATAAAGCCTGGGTATTATTATCTAAAAGATCAAATCGTTATAATTTTTGGATTTCCCATTATATCGCATAATATTTATATTCTTTATAAACTTGCCATATTACCTAATAAATATAATGAAACCATCATCCCTCCCTATCCCATGATCGCAATTAATAAAGATTCTTACTTGTACATTGAGGCTGAATGCCCGAAGTTACAATCCATATACCTATGCGATGAAAAATCGAATCACCACGTGAAGACAGATCCGGATTGTGTAAAAAATCTTATTGACAGAAAGGCAGTGACAAAATTTTGCAAACGGACTGCTGTAACACTTTCGAAAGGAGCTGTGGAAAAATTAGATGACAGATACTATACAGTTGTGTTTCCAAAAAAAACGAACGTTCAGTTAGTATGTGGAAGGGAAGACCATGTTAACTTACGAGGTAGTTACTTGATTACTATTCCCCGTAATTGTCTTCTGCGCACAGAAGATTTCACAATTATTAACACAAGTGATGATCTTAAAGGTGAACCCTTGAAGATAATGACGTTTTCGACAATAACTGACGTTGAATCTTTACTCGAAATTCCTCAGGAAACAATCAAATTAAACACAATTAATTTGGATTCATTGTATAAAATTCAGGGAAAAATTGGACAACAAACGCCTGTTCACTTGGATAAATCTACATTATATCATACCACCATTCCCTTTTATGGATTAATATTGAGCGCGGCTGTATTTATAATCGTTCTTCTAATAATACGACATAAGAAGTTATTCAGAGAACTATGTACAAAAGATGCAGTGACCTATCCGGTGGCAGAAAATGAAAATATCGAAAATGGCACGGAACCTTCAGCAACATTTTCATTAAACATTTTAAAATAGTTGCTGGGCTTCGGGAGGGAGGAGTTATATCATATAATAAATAAGAAGACGGACATCGCCGAGTGCCACTCTCGTATCGCTAAAATCCTCTTTATTTTTATATCACAATTGTATTATACAGCCGCAATTTTAAAACAAAATTCTGACAACGCTATATACGTATCAGTTTTAAGTATTTGAAAACTGATACTGTATTAGTTTAGCTGATTTAGAAATTTCTTAACATTTCATTCTGACAAACTGATTGTAAGTCAATCAGTTTGCCTCTGCCTTAAATATCTCATTTAGGTTATTATAGTGCTTTATTGTTTCATACTCATAATATTCATAATATAATATATTCATACTTTCATATTTCATAATATTTATTTTTTTCGTTTTGCAATAAAAGTTTATTTTTCATTTTAAGCACAATGTCGAGTGTAGAACAGCCTTGCTACACTCTCATCAACTTCCCGACGGACACAGAGCCTCACAATGAGATGCAACTCAAGCTGGACCTGGGTGAGTTTAGGATAACTTTCCAGTGATAAAATTAAGGTCTAACTTGGAAACCCAATCATTAACAAACGAGATTAATAATTGCTTTCTGTAATGGTGAAACTACCACCAGTTCCATTATTGACATTCGACAAGAGTTCTGTCCTCATAAGACCGAGTGAAAATTATATAAAATTATAGGTGCATTGTTCGTGAGACTAAAATTTTGGAGCTGGTACTGCTGAACACTTCAATGTAAGAGAGTTTGTGTATCCTGGATTAGGAATTCTACTAAACTTAGATTCATTAAGCTCTATGGCAGTGTGTAT
This sequence comes from Euriphellus phraxanor, assembly GCA_018249515.1. NCBI lineage: Eukaryota > Metazoa > Arthropoda > Insecta > Lepidoptera > Hesperiidae > Euriphellus > Euriphellus phraxanor. The sequence goes on from DWKO01000037.1 coordinate 9,050, forward strand.
AGATGATTTTCATGGAAAAAAAATAGTTATTTTTCAATCTTTCCATAAGATCCTCTTGGCTCTATAATTGAGTTATAATCCTATTTATGTTTCACAATGATATAATGCAGAATTGTGCTATAAATATTAAGGATGCTATATACCATTCATTTATTCTTTAGTATTCATACCCTTTAATTAAAAGTACATTTATAGCTATAATAGGAAAAAAAATAGGTTATAGTTTTATTTCAACATTTATTTTTAGTTGTATTGGCTTTAGGTCTCATCATCATCGACCCATTACTGTCCCACTGCTGGGCACGGGTCTCCTCTCAGAATGAGAAGGCTTAGGCCATAGTCCACCATGCTGGCCAAGTTCATGTTAGTAGATTTCATACGCCTTGAGAACTTTATGGAGAATTCTCAGGCATGCAGGTTTCCTCACACTGTTTTCCTTCACCGTTAAAGCAATTGGTAATAAATTTCTAATACACACATAAATTTATTAATGTATATATATTTAAACAGAAAATGGAGATACAAAAAAGAAGATTGAAGCATTAAAGAAAGTAATCGGCATCATCCTTTCTGGCGAGAAGATCCCAGGTCTTTTGATGATCATCATTAGATTTGTCCTGCCGCTGCAGGACCATACTATTAAGAAGCTGCTGCTGATCTTCTGGGAGATTGTGCCTAAGACCACACCTGATGGCAAGCTTATGCAAGAGATGATCCTTGTCTGCGATGCTTACAGAAAGGTAATTACTTTTATACTATAATTCCTCTATACTATATACCTACATCATATTATAAAAGTGTTTATTACTTTCACCTGTTCTGGTATCTGAAATCAAATCTTGTAAGTTAATTTTGAGCCATTTCCCACTGTCCAATTGGGCTGAAAGTTTGCATGCAATATGTATGTGTTTGGTTCGAATGATAGTGCATGATTAGCTTAGTGAAGTTATTCTAAATCCAATATATCGGATGCCCAAAGATGTCGGCTCAATTATTTTTAGGCACCCCCAAAAATAGCAGTATAAACAACGATGTATGCAATAGACATAAGTAAACGAAATGTCCCGTGGTCTGGAATGCAATGAAAATCCAGATATCATATGAATAGTTATTCTAAGAAATATACAAAAAATAAAATGCTCCAAGGTAGCCGAATTTCATCTGCCATCTTATCCACTCCATGATATGGCTACCAAATGAAAGGGTTTGTTTATACTAAGATAAGTAGAGATTTTTTTTTCTGAACAGACAAATAAGGGCTTGTTCTTTACTTGTTATTTATTTTGTTATTGTTAATTAATTTAGTTCAAGGTCAAAAGTATCTATTATGATTCTTAAAATCGAAAAATTTGGTTCCTCCAATTTGGTTGCTCATAAGGTAGAAACTGAAGGTAGGAATACTTAAGATGTTATTCATACTCTATGTTAATTTTAACTTTCTTTTATAATTCAGCAATGACAAGCATACAAAAGTAGATTGTGATCGTGGATTACCATTTGCACTAATGAATGTCCTACGTCCAATGTCCAGTAGCGCAGGACAAACTTTCTTATTTGCTGTGTTTGGGTGATTTTCATTTTCACTAATAGAATTTCATAATAAGCAGCTACCAAGGGTAAAAAGTGCAATAAGATTATTATAACTGATGTAATTATTTTGTTTGAAGAATGAAGGAAAGAAGGAAAAGTGAAATATACAATGTGCCATTTATACCCAGAGGCAGCGTCATTTTCTATGTTTTACTCATTCGTCTGTCTACCCCTTTGTATTTGTAGTGTGTACAGACATTATGTGACTATATGTGGTTTGCATATCTTTTTGCTACTTCTGCTTTAGAAAAGGGTTATTCAAACACTTTGGATGCTTCATTCCTTTTGCATTTATAATTTTTAAGTTTTGTAAAGCACAAATAATACTAATAATTTATTAGTTCTTAATTTAAACATCAAGCCTGTATCCTTTAATATTTTTTGTATAATATTTGTAGAAGAGGTCCCAGAATGCTAGACGCGACGTGAAGGGTCTGTTTCCCATACTGAGATCTGCACCAATGTTCATGTAATTCAGGGAGTCCTTTGTCACATGCCCCCATTTTTCTGGCAGTAAATTACTTGTGGTGGGAGTTGGATCACTAAAATAAAATTTAATTGAAAACTATATTCTATATCATAGCATGCGCGTACCTTGTTAGCCTAGTGGTAATACATCATCTCTCGCGCGGGAAGTTCGGGGTCCAAACCCTAGGCCCGCCACCTCAGATTTTTTGAAATCATGTGCGTAATATAAATTATCACTTTCTTTAACGGTGAAGGAAAACATCATGAGGAAGCCTGTATGTCTGGGAGTTCTCTATAAAGTTCTCATACGTGTGTGTACCAACACGCACTTGGCCACAGTAGTGGACTATGGCATAACCCATCTCAGACTGAGAAGAGATCCGTGCCCAGCAGAGGGACAGTAATGGGTCGATGATGATTATTATGTTTCTGCTAGTCATGGGTCACCTCTGAGTGAAAAGGGTTTAAGCTGAAGTTTACACAGAATTTATTACTGTTTTAAGCATATCATGGATTATTTTTTAGACTGTGTTTCGACATACATATATATGTCAACTGTTATGTATTACACTTTTTAGACAAAGATTAACGACCTTATTCATAAACGTCACTTAAGCGCAGATTACTTAAAAACTGTTTTGTCTCTTTCTAGAAATGTCATGAATAAAGTTTCTAGAAAGAGACAAAGCAGTATTTAGCTAATCTGTGCTTAAGTAACGTCTATGAATAAGGCCGTTAGTCTTTAATTGCTACATTACTCATAAACATGCTATGCTGAAAAAAAACGGACATTATGCAAAAACTCGCCAATAATTAAAGATAAGTTAATTCAATTAAATAAACTCATTGTGAGCGAAGGGTTTGTTAATTAATTATTTTTTTACAAAATTACTGCAGGCAATTGTACTTGAACGTTGTTTTCAGTGAAATTAATTAAAAATATTGTCTAACTATTAGCCATTTTACCGGCTGAATGAAAAAGTCCACGAACATACAAGCAATTTGAAAGTCCGTGCGAAACTCACGGCATTATCTCGAGTTGCAGGTGTTTGCAAAAATGTGACACCAACCCCCGTACGTGACTTCGCATGAATTGCGAAAACTCAAACGATGCACATTTCTGTAATTATTTGGTCAGCGTTTCAGCCTTTCCGACTAAAATGAAGGTTATGTAAACTCGTCCATGGTTTTTGTATATCGTATGCATTTAAATTGTTTTGATTATGTATGCAATAAACTTCTCCTGCGACTTCGCGCATGGATTGCGTAGAAGTAGCCTATGTTAGTTAGGTATAGTCTATTTGTGTACTGAATGATATCCATTTGTGTCCAGGAGTT
>DWKO01000038.1:0-12348 GCA_018249515.1 Euriphellus phraxanor
GTGCGAACACGGGACCTCCCGAACGTGAGACCGGTATCTTACCATTAGGCTATCACGGCTTTTATCGATTAATCATAAGTATGTACGTGAGCACCTTCCCGTGTTTGATATCAAGGGCAATTTATAACAGTTTTTGTGGAGGAATAAACTAAGATTAGTTAGGAGTTATAAAACATTTTAATAGGTCATTGTTTCCTGTTTAACTAAAGTACTTTTGTAAAAACACGATGGAAGTGATTACATTTCTTATTTATGTAGGTAGCTACTACAAACTATGTTAATTTATTAACTTACTCAATTTATCTTTAGGTATAAACTTTTTGTATTTGTTATCGATTCGATTCGATTCGATTCGTTATCGTTATCGAATTTATTCCAATAGATTCGATAACGATAACGAATCGAATCGAAATCGAATCGAAAGTTCTACCACCTTTCCAGGTGGTAGAACTTCAGTACGTCCGGGGTAGTACCACTGCCGCCCTCAAAATCCACCGTGCAGCATTATTAGTGTTCCGGTTGGAGAGGTGTGCATGCCGGGGTACACTTATAAGTGAGGCGACCAACTTAGTCCTCAGGAGTGGCAACGCATTTGCATATAACCTCACCATAGGTCCTGAGGTTTGTTTGAGATTAGCATGGAATTCCATGGGCTGCAGTGACTACTTAACACCAGGTATCCTAAACGCTCGTTTGCTACTTTTGCTACAAAAATAAATGGGTTCCCGGTTCGATTCCCGGCCAGACAGACATCTAAATGTTGAGTTTAGATTACTGTTCTGGGTTTAGGTGTTTGTGAAATTGTCTCTGTGTGTCAACGACGATGTACCCACGACTCAGAGAATCCTTGTGTCGGGCTATGAGTGTAATTTAAAAAGAATACCTTTTTCGTCCGTTGAAGTTTGTACCACTCTATATTTTTTATTAAAATTGGGTTCTTGACCGAGTTGGGTCTTCTGAGCTGGCGTACTGCCATCTTGGGCTTTGGTCTTCTGGTTTTCTTCTTCCAAAGGTTTGTTCTTTTGGGCAAATGTATCCTGAGATTTGGTCTTTGGAACCTCTGTTTCATCCGCTTTGGTCTTTTCGTGAGTTCGAGGTTCAGTTTTCTGCTTTTTAATGATTACGTTCTGCACCGTCGGTTTGGGGAGAGTAGAGTTCCCTTCCGGAGTAGACGGTTTAGTCTTCGGAGTGGGAGAATACTTCTGGATCGGATGTTTGAACTCGTGATTTGGCGGTCCAGTTTTCTGTACTGCACGATTTGCGTTTTGATTTGAGAGTTTCGTCTTCTGGATCTGATGGTTTGCTTGTGGTGCGGGCTGCTTTTCTAGCACACGCTTAGATTCATTGTTGACGAGTTTCTCTGGGACGTATCTCGGTTTGGGATTGTCTGTAAAAGATTAACATCTCAGCAATTATGTCATGGTTTGCCGTTATTTTGTTACCACAAATAATTACGCAAAAGATGTAAGAAGAAAGTACCATTGATGTTCTGATGGCTGTGTGGAGTCCGCGGGACAACGAAACTTCTTTTATCCGAAACGGTGTTCACCTTTCTTGGCCTCACCGGAGCGCCAGGTTCTGTAAAACATTATTGGATATGTTGAAATGGTTAAATAACGTAATTCACACACGTAAATCTAGACAAAGAGCACCCGGTTCTTTAAAACATCATCAAATATGTTGGAATGGTTAAATAACCCATACCACACTCATAAGTCTAGACAAAGAGCGCCTGTTTCTTTAAAACATTATCAGATATGTTGAAATGGTTAAATAACGCATCCCACACTCGTAAATCTAGACAAGGAACACCTGGTTCTGTAAAACAATAACATATACATATGTTGAAATGGTTAACCCACTCATGGACGCCATGGAGACGCCCAGAACTACAAATATTCTAAGTTCATTGTTTACATGTTTGCTTAGCCGGGGTCCAAACCCGGAATCGTCTGAGTGACACCATGACCGGTATGCTGACTCTCGAGCTGCGTCTTACGCGGAAAGCACTTGACTTTTAATTTCTCTTTGAATTTCCGTACAATTGTTAAGTCATCATAATATAGAAAGAATATTTTATTTACCTGTATCATCACCTAATACAAAGCTCCCAGCTCTGCCAAAAACTACAAACAATAAGATTTTTTTTACCTGTTAAGTATTTGATCCACAACCACGCCTCGTACTCTGCTTTAAAAATATCTATTAAATTTTTCAGCATATATATGCCAACAAAACAAATTGGATAACGAATAAGTTAACTATTTAGACAATAATATTACCTAACAATAGGTAGCTTGTCACCAGAGGAGACAGGGCACCTAAAGATGAATAAAAGGATGGAGTCGCCATTGTCCCTGGCTTTCAAATAGAGCCATATTGCACATTTAAAGAATTCTTCAAGAAGGAGTTCATTCCATATCACGTTCATGGTAAAAATGAGATGTTAGGAAAGAGAAATATCCTAAATTTATTGAAATTGTACAAAAAATTGACTATAAATATTCCAATGACGTTAAATTTGATGAACCTTCGCAAACAACCCGCAAAGTATAAAATGTAGCCCCTCTGCTCGTTGTAGCTGAAAATATCAAATAAGGGATGCAAAGCTTGACTCATAAACTCACGAGACTTCGAGCTCCGCTTCTAGGTAACAAAATGCAAAAATGGGCAGATTTAGCTCTGTGATAATGAATTAAGAAAACATTAACATATATTTAAAGACATGTTAATAAATTAATATCTTCCCCTTCTGCTTCTTCGGTATTAGACGAATGTCGAACATCATCTGCATATACAACTGTTAACAAAGTTTCAAGCACGGAGTACTTAATATATTCGAAATCTCAGAATTTACTAATAACTAACAATCTTAAGGTAACTTAAACTATATTGTCGGTATGGACATCGTATGATTAACAATAAAATATCAATGTCCAGGTTTGGAAGTTAGAAGTGATTAACAATAAAATATCAATGTCGAGGATTGGAAGTTAGAAGTTAGGAAGAAGAAGAAGGCCTTTATTAAAATCTTTCGATAGAATCGAGACCACGAACCAATGTTTATAAAATTTCTACTATCTGAAAGGAATCGTGATATGAACCAGAAATATCTCAAAGGAAACGTAAAATTAACCAGAAATATCTCAAAGAAAACATAATATGAACCAGAAATATCTAAAAGGGAATGTAATATGAACCAGAAATATCTCAAAGGAAACGTGATATGAACTAGAAATATCTGAAAGGAAATGTAATATGAACCAGAAATAACTGAATGGAAACGTAATATGAACTAGAAATATCTGAAAGGAAATGTAATATGAACCAGAAATAACTGAAAGGCAACGTAATATGAACCAGAAATAGAATTCACATAATACTAATATCATAAGTTGGTATTTTACGAAAAATAATATGAATAAAATACAAATTAATTATGAACAGATTATTCCGCAGACAGAGGATATGGTCTATATATCGAATCACGCAGAAAAGGCAAAGCCAGACGAGCTAGCGAGAAGACAAACGTAGAAACATACTAAATTAGTCTGTATGTAGTCACTCTTCCTAAATGCAGATAACTAATTGTTGCTCTTAATACGGTCACACGTAGTACAGTACCATTCGTAGTTTATGTAGACAAAACTGAAGTCGCTAAAGTTAAATGTAAAAGAAATTCTAACGCAAGGAATCACCTGTAAACTTATATTTAATTTACTTACTCAAAATATAACCCCTCAATTCTTCAGCACTTTTTCGCGACCTTAATCTCGTCCAGTTTAGGCTCTCTGACCACTGGACGTACCATACCATGAATGACCCTAATGGGAAAGCGTCAGGTAAGGCAAGACTCGTTCTGAACCCGTTTGAATGTGTGATATATGATGATGTTATGATATATAATGATGTATGATACCAATACGTATCGTGTGTCATGTATCGACATCGTGTTTAGACAGGGCTGCCAGATGGCCGTATTGTATGTGCACCTATACGATAACCGACACAGCGCGGCTATTACCCTGAAGGAACACGGGGCTTGCACGTAGAGCCGCACATACCGGTGTGGAACCGTTGAGAGTAATGCACGGAGCGTATCGACATCGGTAAACATTGTTGATGGTCCTGTAGGGCCACCAACGGTGTCCCTGTAGCTCGGGACCAGAATAGCGCTACGGTATCTCCTGCCTGTCGTAAGGGGAGAGTGGGAGCTCGAACCGCTCCGTCAGTGACCTCGGTAAGGACGGCGGTGTGAGTGGTCCCACAGCGTCGTATACTTCGGAAGGCGATGGCGGAGTCAATATGTCTCCCCAGAGACGTGCCCGGCAAGGGCGTCGTGCTAGAGAACACTGGTCGCGTTCGTTATCGAGATCCTGGTATTCTCCACACAAGCACAGAAGCAGACCACCGAGGGGTTTTTAGTGGGTGGAAATCCCAATAAGCGGGTGTTGCTCCCACAACAGCAGGTAACTTTGAAAGGTTTTCCCTGCGAGAAAAAAAAGGCCACGGACGGTCTAATGGGCATTGACACAGTAATTCATACAAAGCATATTTATTGCTTGTGCCGGTACGAATACGGTATAGTCATGGTATGGTACGGTGTATGGGCATAGAGCTTTATTATCGTGAAACATACCTGGGATCGGTCATTTGACTTGACTGTTTGGTTTGTATCCCTTGAAGTATATGAACCATATTACAGAGCCAACAGCATCATGATCGAGATCAGATCACCAGTGTCCTGAGAACTTGATTACCCAGTTGAAATAAAACAATTTTGGTCAGCCATTCATTCCTACATTTTACCCTCCTGCATCCCAATCCGTCATCCGCTATCCGCTGAAAATAATTAAACTATCGCCTATCTCTTACCTGTTTTATTTGCTGCACCCGGTTCCCAGGATTGCTGCGACAGAATTGAAGTAATCCTCAACGTGTCGATGATTTTTAATTTGTTGGAAATCTTGGTTGTATGCGTCGAGGCCGGATTCGGTCTTTCGGATTGGAGACCCAATTATCACTCCCTACTTTGACTGAAACATTAACTGAAACTCTTCAAAATAAAATGAGTAGCGTAATTAATAATGTCAGGTCTGGGAATAGCAAGTAAATCTACTATGAAGCATATAAATTTCACAAGCTTTGTTGGATCTGAAATTATTGAATATTTATTAAACATTTTATTTATGTTTATACACTATGTTTATTCAAACAGAAATATTTCATTCTGGAAATCAGTAGATCTAGAAATTCAAATGATTTACTGCAAACTTAAAGAATACATATTTGTACTTACCTTTTTAGGAAAACAGAGTTTGTTCTTCAGTTAATTCATAACAAACATATTGAGCTAAATATATTTAAGCGCAGAAGCCAATGATAATAATAACAGGATGACTTATTTTTTTTATTGGTATTGCATATGAGCCCCGGACATTTATGGAAAGTACGTAGCTGTGCATATTTGCAACACACGCCTTATCAACACGATTAATCAGATTTATAATGTGCCACAAAATAGTGTAAATGTAAACAATGAACAGAAATTGATAATGGTTGAGAAATAAGAGAATGTCTTCACTAACGCATTTATTAGTCTAAATAAATAGCTGACACAAATGTTACCCGAAAACAAACCAATAATAAAATACAAGAACAATTTCGAAATAACCAAATCGACCTAAAATAAACTAACGGACCGATAAACAGCATCCCAATACATCTAATAGGTATCTCATTTACACACCGTACATAATATACAGAACGTACAACCTTAATTCACAAGGCTTAAGAAAGCTCATGTCATTTTTCAACTTGCCTTATCACTTACGTTAATTTAGCATGAGAGATGTTAATTTATTTGATGCAGTTTACATGCCCGTCAGTTTTTTTTTCTTGTTGATCTAATTGAGACACACAACATCATCATCGCTGTCAGACGCTATCTCCATGTTTGCTACGTCATAAGTGTCCGTCATTTCAGCTCTGTATTGTTTAATGAGCTCTTCCAATTTTCTGTATGAATAGTCAGACTTAACTACTACATTCAAACAATCTTGATCATCATCAACGTAATCTAATTCGTAATTTAACTTCGCAATGGTCTCCACGGAATCTAAGTCCATCTGCACTTCAAGCTTGGTCTTACCTTCGTACCTTTCAGTTACTCTGGCATTCTTCCAAGCGTTGAAATTAATTCCTTTCACACCCCTATTACTATGTTTCAACTTCTCGCAAGCTAGAGCGCTATTCACCAAATTGTGTTCATTAGGTAGCATAATATGCATTTTTATATACTTCATATTGCTGTCATCGCCATCCAAAACGATTATTGGTTGACGGTTCAGGGTTCCGATATGCAATCCTACTAACCATCGCTTCGACTCCGTATTCTCTGGTATAACGCCTAAGTATCCCGGCGAGCAGAAGCCGTACTTCACGAAATCCGTACTACTATTGCCTCCTTGCAATAAATATTGATAAAGGTGATACACAATCATATCTTTGATTTTACGTGTCATAGTTAGTGTTGCGTGTTTGTTCCTATGAACACCTATTTTAACAACATTCGGATCTTGACCCAGAGACGGCATCGCACTGTTGTACACGGAAGGCAAGATTTCAACGGAGGGTTCGTTCAAGCCCGCATCAAAAACTTCCATATCGACTGCCACCGCTTTGAGGAACACACTTACTTTCTGCAGTTCGTAACTGATCATCATTTTGTAATTCTCTAAAGCCCGTGCAGAGGACGGTGGCATGTCGACGTAAATTCTAGTTCCCTTAACAGTTACCACCTTTTTCACAAACTTCCACTTACCTATGTTGACGCCTTCCAACTTTCTGTTTTGCAACTTTAGTTTATGCAATGGTTCGATGTGCCGGCACCTGGAATGACCGGGCAGCCAAATGGCCGCACGTTCGTACCACAGCTCTTCGTCTGTGTACACCAACACATTGAACGCATAGAAATTTCTGAAATCTAAATTAAGTAGCCAATCCCTGGACCTTTCATCCTGCGTTACTATCTCGTATCTGTACGCACTGTGGAGTCCTTTCATTATGAAGTCTGGCGCCCACCCGTGCGATGTTTCAGTCTCTTCGATCATTTGGGAGACCAAAAATGTCTTTAACTCCTCGGCTTGGAAATTTTCGAACGGTTGGAAATTGTCCTTGCAAAGGTACAGATTAAAAGCACTCTTTTGTTGGTTCGGCATCAAACCTGCCTGATGTGGAGGTAGTTCGAATGTTGGTACGAAAGACGGTGCTGGGACCATTACGGGTGCTGGGACCATCACGGGTGCTGGGTTTAAAATAAACGGCATTTGCATGTCGAGTTGCCCGACCGGCGGGACTCCTGGTGTCAGTTTTAGATTCCATTCTTGAACAGGCTTCGGCAGCACACCTAGGATTTTTTTGAAACGAGAAAAGTAACAATTTTATCTATGGACTTGTAGTTTGTACGAACAAAATAACATAAACCGTATACTTACTGTTAAAGTCAATTCCTTTACGTTCATCTGTGGAAAATGCAAAAGAGAATGTTAGTTGATAACATCTGCAAAAACTGATAGTCATAATAGAGATATAAAGACGAAAATTTTCACTGCAATCTTATTTAAATTGCTTTGATATACGGAAAATAATATTTATTTTACATTTTTTTTTCTCACCTTTAATCAATGCATCTGGAGAGCGCTTAGAAGTTTTAGCGGGAATATCTGGTTGATCTGAAACAGCAAAAGCATTTGTGAAGTATTTTTAAAATCTATTGTTTATAATTCATTCGTCTTGCAGGATTTTTTATATCAATAAAAATAAAACAAATAGACATTTCAAAGAAGTTCAAATAAAAAAATAAAGTATTTTGCAAATAAAATAAACTGTCGTATATCAATAAATATAGAAGTATATTTTCAGTGTTGTTTAAAAATAAAGGTATGTATTTTAATGTATGGATACATTCCATTTGAGGTGAAACGTGTTCTTGTATAGTAGACTTTGGAAATAATCATACAGTTGACTGCAGACATATAAAAGGTGCACGCAATAGGATAATTATTATATTTCATATTTAAGTGATGATATATTACGAACAATGTAAAAACTCGAGTATCTCGACATTAAATATGTCCGCGGGAAATTACTTCATAGAAAATACTGATATAAAATTAATTGAATCACTGGGAAAAGCAGATATAATCTGGAGTTCATTTGGTATAATATGGTGAAAAAGTCGCCAAGTTTCATGTCCTCACATCAATGTGATAAATTAGTTTTTTTAATAGAAGATCCTCTTTTTTCTTCTATTTTCATACATTAATCTACTTCAAACCAAAACTATATTCTAGAAGAAAAGTCGTTACATTTTCCTTTTTCGTTACTCGTCAATGTCAAATTCAAAAGTATGAATAATTGCAACTACAGTTTCCTCATATCCCATCCCGCTGAGCTTTACGATGTAAACCTAAATTGACAGATTGAGTAATTGCAATAGAAAGATCTATAATAATGCACCTATTGCACACACCCTTTTAAAGCAGTAAGTCACATTGTTTTCTAAACTATCTTATATACGTACATATAAAAATCAGACTGACATATAATTATTATAATCAATTTATGACCAAAATGGCTGGAGTTAGCAACACCAAACTCAACTAGAAGCTACTTTTTAAAGTAACTACCTGCTAGATAAAACTGGGTAAAGAGATATTATAATTTGAGTGAGATACATTGCCAGGAGTTATTGACTTAAATATTGGAATGGTACACATAGGAGAACACATATTAGTTTATCAAAACTCATCCCTTAATAAGGTAAAAGGGGGGCAAAATATGTTTTGGAAAAGCACCATTATCTCTAGTATAATCGGAAACTAAGTATTAATATCCTACAGTAAAAAGGAAAAAAAAATCGCGAGCATAATTTTCTATAAACATCTCTATGTTATGTATGTCATCATTTTTATGTTATTCATAAAATATGTCTGCATATGGTGTGAGTGTTAATGAATAATCGTTTAGTGTAAAATCTGTAGAATACTGAAGTGCAATTTTATTGTTATCATCTTAAATATAAACAACGGAAGAAATATATATAGAGGAGTGTACAAAGTGGTGATGTTTGTGTGTGATGTACAAACCGCATACAGAAATTCAGCATTCGATGATCCAGCGTCAAATCGCTTACGACTAAATAGTTTTATTATAAATGCATACTTATTATAACCCCAACAACTTATGAGCACTCATCAAAACTTGCAAAGGCAGACCATTAATAACCACAAACCAAAAGTATCGACAAATTTCAAATATGTTAATCAAAATCTTACCCTGAGATGGTCGTTTCCTGTAATTGCTTGCAAAACTCGACATCACCTCTTCGAAAATTTTGGCTTCATCATTAGCATCATATTTCTTATTAAACTTCACGATAAGTTCGATGAAGGAGACGTCCTCGGTTTTGAACATGTCGTAAAAGAGACGCTTAAAAGTAAGCAGTAGCTCATCGCGAACACGAGTTTGTTGACTATCACTAATATCGTTTTTAAACTTATTCATAATTCTTCTTGTAAGCTCTTCGGCTGCTTTTTCTCTTTTAGCTTTTACCGGAGAAGTTAATGGAGGCCTCGGGCGCCACACTTTATCAGTAGTTGACCAGCGAGACTCGCGTGGCCGAACGGGTTTTTCAACGTTTTCATTTTGTCGCGATCTATCTTCTTTCTCTTCCGCTTGAAATGTATCAGCTACGAAATCTCTTCTGACGTCACGGCCGCGATGCATTGGATCTTCATTCTGATTATAAAATTGGTCACCCCTATCTTCAAAACGGCTCTCCTTTTTCCGATACTCTTGAGCTTTTTTACCTAATTCTGCAACTCTCTTGTACACATCTTCGATCTCCTTGTTCAGTTCCGCAGGATTTGTACGGAATATTTCTCTTCTGTCGTCGCCCCTAGAGAAATCATCTTTTCTGAGTGGAATATCTTTCTTCTGATGAATTTCGTGACGATCATCTTTTTTCGACGGATAATCTCTGAAATCACGCTTGTCCGAATACGGCATATGCTCCGAAGCGTGTCGCCCATAGTTGTGTGACTCCCTCATGTTATCCGGGAAACGTTCATCTTGTCTGAAGTTATCTCTAGGTGACTCCTTAGAATTTGGAATCGGCTTCCATTTCTCTCCATGAGTAGGATTGTTTCTTGTAAATGTGTCTGGTCCTTTCTCGTGTCTGTGAGCCTCAGTCTTAACTTCGTATGGAGGACGTTCCCAAGTGGGCACGTGCTTCTTATCCACAATATCAGATACATCAGCAAAGTTAGGTCGATTTTGCCTGGGAAAATCAGGATCCCTAGCATTTTGGCCGGGCCACACTGGGGGCGGGGGAGCTTCTCCTACTAATGGACTTCTGCGTTTTTCCAAGGCCCAGGAGCGGCGCGGAGACCGAGGCGATGGCGAATGCCTCCTATATCGATCTTTAAAAGGAGATCGATCTCTTCGGATGGGTGATCTTGAATCGCGGGTTCCCGAACGGGATCTCTTCGGTTCCACATCTCCCATGCGTAGATGTTCTGACACTCTGGGAATATCAAATTTTTCCGTTCTGCTGATGTCAATGTTTTTGGATGGGGGGTAAGTTCCTGGTTTATCAGAGTTTTGCTGCCACGGGTCCGATCTTGAGCTAGGCGCTGGATATTGAACGCTCTCGTGTACGTTCGGACGATATCCACCTGAGTACATAGCTTGATTTGGCGCCTGTAAATTGAAATTTTACTAGCAAACACAGACAACACAATAAAAAATTATTAGATTAGAAATTATCCCAATAATATTAATTTAATTATTTGAAGCATGTTATAAAATTTAACTAACTACAAAGCGTGACGTCCTGTATCTCTTTTCTTGTTAAATTTATAGCGCTTACAGAAAGTCTAGTTCATCTTCTTTTGTTTTTATTACTGTTAATTTTATCTAAAAATTATTTCTCTTTAAAATAACGCAAACATTTAACCTGAAGTCCATGCAATGCTCTAAAGCATTATTGGCCAGAGTAGCATTACGACAGCTATCAAACTTATACGACTAGGACCAATAATACATAACGTAAATCAAACAAAGTTTAAACTGGCAGCAACACGTCACCTTGTGGCCTACCGCTGGATAAATATTACAAACAGTCCACAGTTATGTTCACTTCCAAAATTTACACTTTTATTTTGTCCTAAATACATGTGATTTTAGTTCTTCTGTTATAATTCTGTAAATTCGCAACTCCACGTCGTTTCCACACATTTGGACGCTACATATGGTGCAAAATTATACGAGAGCAAGTATTTTTATTTTTATCTTATTATTTCTTCATCTCCTCTATATGAATGTTTGAAGTTATTATCATTCACCATACATCGGGTAATTATGTGTTCTATTCACCAGAATTTATATTGCCGAATTGTACATCAATAGAGTCTAGATGCTATATTTCATTGGTGTTATTCTCAAATCGATATTTCACTCTTTTCTCAAGATATGACATCAAAAGAAACAGTTATATGGTTTTAAATTCAGTCGTTTATAATTCGCATGTCACGATTTTGAGCAGCTTGAAATTAACTAAATCCCAGCAAATTGAAAGATACTTTCTGGCGAGCTGATCGGCATAAATATCAGTTAGTGGTTCACAGATTCTGGCGAAAGATTTCAAGCTATCCGGAGGTTCCTCAAAATTTTATGTTTGTTAACTGATGATACGAGGATCGACCCCGAAATATTCGATAGGATTGCGTTACTCAATTATATCATTAATTATAATTGCTCATTAATAATTATCATTAATAATTGCCATAAGAATAAAGCAATCCATATACTTTAACTTACTTTGGAGCCATATCACTTGAAATATATCGGTGCCGCAAATCATTTCACTGTGTAGAATTCCTAACGTTTCGGTACAACAATTCCTATTCAATGCAGTGATCAAATGTTTACCGAAAATATTGGACATGTTATATAAAAAGGTTTCTTGTTCTCAATGTCTCAAGTATAGTCACGTTTGCGTCTTTCTCTCTCTCTTGACTCAAATGTTTATATTTCAAAGTGTTTACGCGTAGACACAAAGTGGTTAACGATCCTGAAGCTGCTAAAAATATCATACACCTTGACTTGACTCTTTCCCAGTGCTACCTGCTGTAGTTGCTCAAATTTTGGTGAGGACACAGCCTATCTGGATACCCCTTTAATTGCGCCAATTTTCTCTCTTTTAGCTTCACTATCTTCTCTGTTTAGATTTATTTTAATCATAACATTTTTAATTAAATTCATATAATAAAATATAACATGCCA
>DWKO01000039.1:0-12331 GCA_018249515.1 Euriphellus phraxanor
TTACAAGATTAGTGTCACCTCAATTATAGGTACAAACAACATTCGATAGCACACATTAAACTATTAAAATTTGAATATATAATTAAAGAGCAGAATAATACATATATTGGAATGAAATAATAAATTTAAATTATAATTATATTATAACTTCAACAACCGAGTAATTCGTTCTACCCTCTTAGCATATGGTATACTACGGCGTCGGCGGTGGGTTAGGGGATTTGCGGGTCTCGAGGGTTCCCTCTTTACCCGGGCTTCATCTCAGGTGGTAAATATTAATATTTCACCAACACAATATAATATATAAAAAAATATTATAATGTGAAGGAAAAGTATCAATAAAATGCCGACCCATTGTTTAGTGGTCGTGGTCTGATATTAATCCAGCCGAGCTAGCAGTCATCGTCCTGGTGGTCGGAGAGCGCCTGGCCCAGCAGCTCCCGCGGATGTGGTCTGCGCTAGGTGGTCGATCGAATTATAACTTCCTTTAACGCCAAAGGGAAACATTGCACGTACATACGAGTACATGCAAGTTCTCTATAATGATCTCATAAGTATCTTACGTCTACAGTGTAGTAAACATAACGTTATGTAAAGACAAAACAGGCCTAATAAGACACGTAATTAAACTATGATTAGTTTGGAAGATTGTACCTAATACGTAATACGTACATTCTGGTTTATTTGTTTCTCTTTCATCATCATTATCGACCCATGACAGTCCCACTGCTGGGCACAGGTGTCCTCTCAGTATAAGACGGGTTAGGCCATAGTTCACCGCGCTGGCCAAATGAATATTGCTAGACTTCATATATCTTTGAGAACTTTATGGAGAACTCCCAGGCATGCAGGTTTCCTCACGATGATTTCCTTCACCGTTAAAGCACGTGATAAATAATTTCTAAAGCACGTACTAAATAATTTCTGATACCCACATAATTATGAAAATCAGAGTTGCGTGCCTAGGATTCGAATTCCGAATCTCCCGAACGAGAGGCCGGAATCTTACCATTAGGCTATCCCGGCTATTGTTTCTCTTTATTGAAATTGTTTGTATTATTTTCTAATGTAACGCTTTCTATACGTATCACACACACATCACCACATGACCACCACTACATCAGGATGATTTGTGTTGTACCTAGGACCATTAGGATACATCATGAAAAGTACACATACAAGTCAAGAAACAGAAAAGATATTGTAATCGATAATTTTTTCCACAAATTTCCGCATACCCGTATTTTAACAATGTTTACTACTGTTAAGTAGTAAGTTTAAGGAACACGCTTGCAATGTCTCCTTTCAGAGCATTGACATTAAGTCACGTAAGTTGGTCTGTGTACGAAGAGCGCTTTGGTGCCTCGCCCTCATTAATTCTCCGAAAGTAACATGTAAATCACTTTGTCAGATGAAAAAGTGTTTAAATCTTTATGACACTCTCACAGATATCTTATTCTAGGATCAGTAAGTACGTGCATAAAATGTAATTTAACCTTATTTTAAATTTAATACCATTTTAATTTTTTTAATAATTACCAATTTCATTTTTTTACAACATTGATTCCAACTTGCGTATTCTGAGTTATCAATCAACATTGGAACAGAAAGTCGAGTATATAACATACTCGACTTTGTCCAATTATAAGAAAAGTTTGCCCATTAGTGATATGACTTTGGGCTTACTATCTGTGCAAACAATGTTACCAGTTTCTGTTATTATTGACATAACATAAGAAATGTCTGATAATTATATAATGCAAAACAGTGTTGAACAATTTTTCAATTAGTAATTTGAATATAACAAGTCGTCATCATCATCGATTGTACAAGTTGTTTCAAATCGTTAAAAGATGGTGTTGTATTAATTACTAAATCACGCTAACGAATTAAAGTTGGCAGTATTATAAGTAGCAAGGAATTCCTCACAATATATGGAACCAATATACATACAGTCCACTTGAAGTTTTATTTACGTAACCTATGGACCTGGATTGGAGTTCGTGCATAATACTGTACATGGTCCATCGAGTCGGATTGCAAATTTTTTGAGCACAGTGGTGTTGTCACATCACTGAAACCCGTACTCGCAGTGCATCGCTGCAATTGACTGGAGTACGTGGTCGGAGGACTAAGACGTTCCTGGTTTGAACGTCGTGGAGTTGTGCAGGAAGACTGTCAACGCATTGGATTGGAGGACACTTCTGTACTGAGCGGGGTTCGTACGTCACCACTGCAAAACAAGGATAATCGTGAATGTGTTGAGTAAAGGTGTGCAACTGTAAGTACTGTTAAAATTTGTTTCGAATTCTGTGAATTTCAACCTTATTGCAAGACAGTTCAGAACTACTTAATAGTGCAATTTTACTAACATTTATCGACTTGGAAAATTTACTAACAAACACTTGTAACTTTTTCGGAAGTTGTGTAACCTTAACTTATTATTTGTAATAGTTTTAGTTAGCGAACTAAGTTGCTAAGTAAAAATGGTTAAAATGGAATCGTTGCTTAGCCTACAAGACGATATTTCAAAGCGAATATTTAAGGCCAAAATAAATTTTAAAAAGTCTCCCAAGGAACGTATTACCAATGAATATGTAGAATTTAGGTTAGAGTCTCTAGAGCAGTTGTGGTTGGAGTTTAGAAAAGGTCACAAGGATTTATTACAGCAAAGTGACCCGCAATTATTAAAAAAGCAGTCCTATATTACCTCAGAAGTTTACGATAAAACTGAAGAGGAATTTATGGAGTATAAATTCGAACTAAAACGTCATCTAAGTGATGCGCACACAAGTAAGGACAGTCAACATAAGGATTCAAATTCAAAATCAAATTGTGTAAAATTACCGAAAATTAACATTCCCAACTTTTCTGGCAAATACACAGAATGGGTCACGTTTCGGGATTTGTTTTTATCTATGATACATAACAATGCCTCTCTAGATAATGTGCAGAAACTACAATACTTAAAGGGATTTCTAAATGGAGAAGCAGAACAATTAGTTAGGTACATACCGGTATCAGATGCGAATTATGACCAATGCTGGAAACTGTTAGAGGAAAGATATAGCAATAAAAAATATCTATCACACTGTATATTAAAAAGATTACTAAGTCAAAGAAATGCAATTTCAGAGTCGGCAAGTTTCCTGAAGGAACTCATGGATACCTCATCCGATTGTTTAAACGCTTTAACAAATCTCGGTATTGACGTATCCACGTGGGATATAATTATCATTCACCTGCTTTCGATTAAATTAGATCCCGAGTCGCGAAAGCAATGGGAGCTGAATGTAACGACGAATGTGCCTTCAGATTGCTTGCCTACTTTTAGACAGTTTAAAGATTTTTTAACACGTAGATATCGTGCATTGGAATTTGTTGAACCTAAACATGTGTACAAACAAACTACATCCCATGTAAAGTCATTTAATAACAGTAATCCAAAGGTATTACATGCGACAGGGGTTTCAAAACTCGCATGTGAACTTTGTGGGGAGGAACATAAACTCAGTTTTTGTAAAAGGTTTGGAAGTATGGATTATGAAAACCGACGCGAATTCGTAACTAAAAACAGAATTTGTTTTAATTGTTTAGGCAGTAATCATGGTGTAAGATTTTGTCAAACGCCCATCAATTGTAAAGTTTGTAAGAAACGACATCACTCTTTACTTCATCCAAAGGGTATCTCCACTTCAACCGTTCCTTCAGGTGGTTCAGTTCAAACGGTTAAAGAGGTTTCGGGGAAAGATTTTGGAATTAATGGGGTTTTAGGTAATTCGGAAAGGGCTATTACACCAACAATGACAGCAAGTCACATGGCATGCTCTGCCAAAATTAAGAAAGGCAGACAGGTATTGTTGGCTACAGCCTTGATAGAAGCTGAATCGAGATCAGGTAAATATCAAATTATAAGAGCTTTGTTGGACCAGGGTTCTCAAGCTTCTTTTGTAACCGAAGCTACAGTCCAAGGTTTGGGATTGAAGAGAATTCCGGTGAGTGGTGCAATATCAGGTCTAGGTGGTGACAAAACGATAATTTCAAAATATATGGTTTTATTGAAAATTAAGTCTAGAATGGACCCAAATTTTGAAATGGAGTTGAAGGCTTATGTTCTAAGTAACATAACAACATATCTTCCAGGACAACGAGTAACGTTAGAAAATTGGGTTGAATTACAACAACTATGCTTAGCAGATCCTGCATACGATGTACCTAACAGGATAGACATCCTATTGGGAGCAGAAGTTTACGGTCAGATATTAAAGGAAGGTATGCTACGTGGACCTATCGGGTCTCCAATAGCACAAAGTACAGCACTGGGTTGGATATTGTCTGGATCCGTGATGTCCGACATTGATGAAGATAAAGTCACTGTGTTGCATACACAGATGGAGGAATTCGAAATAAAACGATTGTGGGAGTTAGAATCAGAACCTTTATTAAATTCAAAAATGTTGACATTAGAAGAACAAAAATGTGAGGACCTTTATGCATCCACAACTTGCCGTAGTGAAGACGGCAAGTACGTCGTAAGGCTGCCATTCCGTGATGATGATCCAGCCTGTAAATATGGAAATTCACGAGAAGTAGCGATAAAAAGATTTAAAAATCTAGAAAAAAGACTTAATAGTGATTGTTTGTTGAAGGAAAGATACACAGATGTAATAAATGAATACTTATTATTAGATCACATGGTATTAATTCAAGAACCTGATAGTAAAAGAAATCACGCTGTATACTTACCCCACCATGCAGTTGTAAGAGAAGACAAATCTACATCCAAGGTAAGAGTAGTTTTTGATGCATCCTGCAAAAATAATAATGGCGCATCACTTAATGATAGTTTGATGATTGGACCTACCTTACAACCCGACTTACGACACCTTATTTTAAATTGGAGAACATATCCCATATGTTTAATAGCGGACATAGTGAAGATGTATCGTATGGTGAGAGTAGCAAGCGAAGATTGTGATTTTCAGCGTATAGTGTGGAGAGATAAACCCGAAGTTCCAATCCAGGATTACAAGTTGCTTACCGTCACGTTCGGTACAGCTTCAGCTCCGTATTTGGCTGTAAAAACTCTTAATCAAGTCGCCAATGACTACAAATTCAAATACCCTATAGCCGCAGAGAAGGTGGAAAGAGAGTTCTATATGGATGATTTACTAACCGGTTGCCAAAATGTAAAAGAGGGGAAACAGTTAATTAAGGAAATGGATGCACTACTAAAGGAAGGGGGATTTGTTCTGCAAAAGTGGTCCGCTAATAGGGAGGAATTGCTACAGGATTTAAATGGAAAGGCCAAGCAGGAAAATAATAGGATAGAGGAGAAGGAGACTAAGCAATTAGAGACAAAGCTGGATAATAATATAGTTAAAATACTGGGACTTACCTGGAACAGAACTCGCGATGAATTCCAGTACTCCGTGAAGTTGCCGCCGCTGGTTGCACCTGTAACAAAAAGAAAAATTATATCGGATGTAGCACGTTTGTATGACCCATTAGGTTGGATAGCACCTTGTGTTATAAAAGCAAAAATTTTCATACAGCGATTGTGGATAGCAGGGACAGGATGGGATGAAGAACCTACAGAGGACATTTTAAAAGACTGGTATACTTACCGCAATGAGTTGGTACATCTTGCTGAATTTCGTTTGGAACGGTGGTTAAACACTAAGTTAAATGATGTAATCGAATTGCACGGATTCTCGGATGCATCTAACAGGGCATACGCAGCCGTGGTATATTTACGCGTGATAAATGAGTCGGGAGCCATCCATGTCGGTTTAGTTGCAGCAAGAACCAGAGTAGCGCCGGTGAAACAAGTTAGCATACCGCGTTTAGAACTGTGTGGCGCAGTTTTATTAGCTAAACTGTTAGTGGAGGTTGCCGAAGTATTAAAGGTACCGAGAAACCACGTAAGAGCTTGGACGGATTCGACGGTGGTACTTGCGTGGATAAACAAACATGCCAGTAACTGGAAGACATTTGTCGCCAATAGAGTTGCAGAGATTCACACAACTCTGGAATCTTCACACTGGGCACATGTCTCGACAAAGGATAATCCGGCTGATTGCGCCTCCCGTGGCGTTTTACCGGCGGATTTTACGCAACACCATTTGTGGAAATTTGGCCCAAGGTTCTTATGGGAGAAACATGTTCCATACGCCCGATTAACAGAAAATGAAACGCATGAAGAAGAACTGATAAGAGTTCATGTCGGCACAGTAGGCGAAACAATTCTCGAAAAATATTCCTCGCTAAATAAATTGATTCGGGTGGTTGCTTATTGTAGAAGGTTCGGCACAAGGGGCGACGTTCCAAGAGTTAGGAAGAGTTATTTGACGACAATAGAATTGGAAGAAGCCTTAAACACATGTTTAAAATTGGCACAAAGTGTAGAATTTTCATCTGAGATTAATGAGTTACGACTATACAATAATCAAATCAGATTGAAAAAATCAAAAATCATACCTCTTACTCCATATCTTGATTATAAGGGTATTCTTAGGGTCGGTGGCAGAATCTCACAGGCACAGGAAACCGAAAACTTTAAACATCCAATTATACTCCCACACAAATCGGCCTTATCTAAGTTAATTGTTGATGATGCACACAGAAAAACCTTGCATGGAGACGGAAAATTGATGATAAATTATTTGCGATCAAGGTACTGGATAATTGGAGCTAAGAATTTAGTCAAACAACACGTTCGTAAATGTATAATTTGTGTTCGGTATAAGGCTAAATTACAAACCCAAATCATGGGATCTTTGCCTTCAGTGAGAGTCACACCGGCTAGGGCTTTTATTAACAGTGGAGTAGACTACGCCGGTCCTATAATGTTAAGAGCTACAAAGGGTAAAGGGTATAAGGCATATAAGGGTTATATTTGCCTTTTTGTTTGTATGGCCACTAAGGCCATTCATATCGAGGTAGTCAGCGATTTG
Organism: Euriphellus phraxanor; assembly: GCA_018249515.1. Taxonomy (NCBI): domain Eukaryota; kingdom Metazoa; phylum Arthropoda; class Insecta; order Lepidoptera; family Hesperiidae; genus Euriphellus; species Euriphellus phraxanor. Next base: position 6,957 of record DWKO01000039.1, read on the forward strand.
ACATCTAGAGGGTTTTTAGAGGCATTTAAACGTTTTGTGGCGCGAAGAGGTTGTTGCTTAAATCTCCATAGTGACAATGGCACAAACTTTGTGGGAGCCGCAAAGGAGCTTAAAAACTTGTTTGATGCGGAGAAATCTACAATGGTTCAAGAAATAGCGGACAGTCTTGCTTCACAAGGAACTACTTGGCATTTTATACCACCAAGAGCACCCAATTTTGGGGGATTATGGGAGAGTGGTATAAAATCCACCAAGTATCACATTAAACGTGTGATTGGTGATTCTACGTTAACCTACGAGGAGATGGCGACCCTATTAATACAAATCGAAGCATGTCTTAACTCAAGGCCATTAACAATGCTCAATAATGATCCGGAAGAAGCAAATCCTCTTACACCTGGTCATTTCTTGATAGGAGAATCTTTAGTGACTATACCAGAAATAACATACGAAAAATGTAATGTAAGTTCTTTAAAACGCTGGCAGATCACGCAAGGTATGCTCCAAAATTTTTGGCGAAGATGGTCTAAAGAATATTTATCTCACCTTATGCACCGGTACAAATGGACACATAAAGTTCCTGAAGCGAAAGTCGGAGATATCGTCTTGGTGAAGGAGGATGATTTACCTCCAACCAAATGGCTCTTTGGCAGAATTTTAGAAAAACATTCAGGCGCTGATGGATTGACTAGGGTAGTATCAGTAAAATGCAAAAATTCGGTAATCAAGCGTCCCACTTCCAAACTTATTATTTTGCCAGTTTGTGATTAGCTGTAGATGTTTAATTACATACATATTCATGTTACATTGTGCCTTTATTTTAAGGATTTATGTTTGTATTAGTTAGTATTTTTTGTTGTTAGTATTTTCTTAAAATGTATTTTTGTTTCGGGTTTATTGTTACGTCACGGTGGGCGGTAGGAAAGGACATTCTGTCCTTGGTGGGCGGAATGTACAAGTTGTTTCAAATCGTTAAAAGATGGTGTTGTATTAATTACTAAATCACGCTAACGAATTAAAGTTGGCAGTATTATAAGTAGCAAGGAATTCCTCACAATATATGGAACCAATATACATACAGTCCACTTGAAGTTTTATTTACGTAACCTATGGACCTGGATTGGAGTTCGTGCATAATACTGTACATCGATCCATTACTGTCCCACTGCTGGGCACAGATCTCCTCTCAGAATGAAAAGGTTTATGTCATGGTCTACCACGCGGGGCAAATGCGTGTTTGAGCAAATGCACCTTTGAGAACTTTATGGAGAACTCTCACGCAAGCCGGTTTCCACATTTCTTATACATAATATCGAGAAATCAGAGATGCGTGTCTTGGGTTAAAACCCCGGACCTCCCGAGCGAGAGGTCGGAATCTTACCATTAGGCTATCACGGCATAGCAAGTCATACTTATTTGTAATATTGTTTTTGCTTTATTTTATATAGTAAAGGCTGGTCACCCTACATCCTTATTTAGCAAGATTATTAGTTCAGTATTTTCCTTACGGTTCACTATTCTGATGCAGGCCTCGAAATGTGGATTGTCGTACAGATAAGATAGAAACTTAATTGTTAATTTAATTTAACAGAGATACATATATAAATCGGAAACAAAATAAGTTTTGTGAACATTTCCAAAATAGTGGATGAAACCTTATTAATTTGAACTTGTAAACGCTGTATACTCAAGGGCCCTATAGTCTGCACCCAAGACCCCTTGAAAGGCCAAAAATTATCTTAGTAAGGTTCGTGGAACCCTTTCGAATTAATTGGATTGCTAGCGAACGTTCCGAGCGGCAAATATCGGCAAACCCCTTGAGAACATGCTAGCATTTTCACATCAGAAAAGCACTTAACTAAGGAATACTAGGTTTAGATTTTATATCTGACGTAAAGGAAAATAAAGTACCAAGATTTCATACCGTATGGTGGCTTTCCACCGAAGAATTTAAAAAGAAAATGATGAAGAAGTATGGGAAATAAAAATATTTTGCCATACTTCTGATAAATTCTAGAAATGGCTAAATCAATTATATCTTGCCGCGGAACGTATTCTTTTTTGGCTAAGCTGGCCTTGTTAATATTTGTTTTCTAAATACGGCATAAAAATATTATTAAGTTACTATAGAATTAGTTTGGCATAACTAAGATTAAAATTGAATACAATTATTACATAGCTAATTATTATTTTGTATCAAAAAAGAATACATAGTAGTACTCGCTTTTCATTTTAAAATAAATAGCGATGTATTATATGTTATGTAATATTTTTCGATCATGTGATGATGTAAGAGAGAAAACCCATTATAGCATGTTATTTCTAATAACATTATTATTTTAGCTTTTTCCTTTTTTTTCAGAAGAGTAGCGAACAAGCGTGCAGGATACCTGATGTTAAGTAGTCACCGCAGCCCATGGACACCCACCCACATTCAACCTCAAACAAGCCGGACCACCCATGAGAGATTACATGCAAATGCGTTGCCACTCCTGAGGACTAAGATGGTCGCCTCACTTGTAAGTGCACTCCAGCATCCACACCTCTCCAACCGAAATACCAATAGAGGCTTCACGGCGGATTATGAGGGTGGCGGTGGTACTACCCCGGACGAACTAAAGTTCTACCACCTTTCAAAATTACTTAAATATCAGCCGTCTACCCTATATATAGCACAGTATAGTTCTCAAGAGTACCAAGTTTAATATGAAATTGATTACTGATGTCCAGAGACGGTAAAGACCACATACCACTACGTCGACTGCATGTTAATTTATCGGGAAAAAGTCTTGTATAAACTTGTATCTTTTTTTGACCGTACTATTTGTATCTGCTTAATTTTGATGATTTTAAAAAGGTTTCATTCAAAAAAAGTAAAATATTATTACTAATTATTTTTATTTTGTTTCTCTTTGTGTCAAAGTGAGTGAATCTAATAAAAAATCGATACATTTTAAATTTTTATTACAAAAAGGAAAAAGTGCAACGCAAGCTGCAATTGTTTTTGTGATGTTTGTGCTACTCTTACTGATACTGCAATAGGTCATTGCAGTATCAGTAAGAGCAGCACAAATTTGGTTGAAGCATTGTCAATCCTCGCTTTTTGATGTCAAAAATGCACCTGAATGCAAATGAACGCCATTTTTGAAAAAGTTGAGCAATACCGAGATATTATTTGTTACCATATAGCTTAAGCATTAGAGATTGATCTCAAAACAATTTTAGTCCATTTGATAAGTGGATATTTTTATTATATATTAAAAAACTCAATATTTTTTATTAACTGGCGATGAAAAGTTGATCACCTACGACAAGAACTTGCGAAAACGGTCGTGGTCAAAGGTCGGTCAGGCTTCTCAGACTATGACAAAACTCTGGCTAACTGGCAATAAGGTGATGCTGTATGTATGGTGGGATTGGAAAGGCATGACCACTTGAGAGGAAGCGGCCGGTATTGATCTATAGGAAGGGTGTGGTCTTTCATCGCGATAAAGACCACACACGTCTTTAGCCACTAAACAAAAATGAAAATGAAGACAACCGCTATACATCAAAGTTGTCACATGTAAACAGATTAAATAATGATGATACTGTCTGTTGGTAGTTACAGATATAATATAATTAATAAATGCTGTCGACCGATTGGTAAAAAATGGTAAAAATCAAAGTATATTTCGTCAATATCATTATTGTATGTGTGTTTACATACAACAATATTGGTAATGAGATATTTTTCGTTTAAAATATCGCCATCTACACTATTGGAGCGACTAAACCTACTTGAATGTCAGAGTAAGTAGATAATGAAAAGATCAGCTCATTTCAATTTTTATTGTGATCGGAGATCAAAGTAAAATGCATTGGGGAAATAGAAAAGACCGTTAGAAAAATGGATTCCTTAAAATCATTAAATCTTCGGAATTTAAATATATTATCCTGTAAAGTTGGGATTGTTCGAAATAACATATTTTGTCCAAGTGATATTTGGAAGACACTTAATTTTCGTTGTTATCTGTGACAAGATTTCAAAAAATGCATTAAGTCTTGTCACAGATCAAGATGAATTATCTGTGACAAGATTTAATGCATTTTTTCACGTATTTTCAATTTGCACGAATTCCCCGATGCAAAAATGTTGCTCATAGCAAACAGTTCAAATAAAGAATTGTTCCAAAATATCTAATCATCTGTATCAGATGAAGTTCAAATTAGCTAGATTTTAGTATTATTTTACTAACAAACAAATCTACAAACAATATGTTTGTACGTAAGCATGCCTATTTTAGTACAATTATTTGATAGGATACTTAAAATGGGTGAGTGCGCTTTGTGTGACCGGTCTGTGCAACTTTTCAGTACCTTTGTAGTTTGTAAGGAGACTGCTCACTCCGTTTCAATTGAACCATTCTTTATAGTACAATTTGTTTATTAACAATGTACCTGGATGACAGAGCTTGCTCGGTGTTTTAAAACCTGGTAATAAGAAATGATATTTCAGTAGTGTTTCATCGTCTAAAATCGTCTTTCTATAAATTAAACCTAGCTAGATCGATTTATCGCCGTCGAATCCCCCAGAAAACTAAATTTCATGAAATTCGTTGAAGCTGTTTACGAAATTCCGATTATGTACATATGTGCATATATATATACAAGAACTGTTCGTTTAAAGGTATAAGATAAGCCTAATGGTAAGATACCCGGTCTCTCGTTCGTGAGGTCCGGGCACTCCAGGCACGAAAAGAGACCCTTGCCCATCAGTGGGATAGTAATGGGTCGATGATGATATTAAATAATTAAATTTTATTTTAAATCTACTTAAATTAGAGTTTTTTGCTATCAAGATATTTCATATATTTTATAATATCTCTGGTTATGTTTAAATAAAAAAGTATAAAAACAAATATTCACAATTATCTGTATAAAAGTAGGATATCATATCATTGTATCACGGACATTTGTTAATTGTACTATAGAGAATTGTTAACACAAACATCTTTGAATGGGAGAGTCTTATATTTTTAGGGAAACTTATCTGCTTATTTATCAAGGAATTGAAATTTTTGTGAGACATTATACTTCAATTATATACGAGGATTATTAGCAATGTTTCATATTATATATAGTTTTATAAAGACTGACATGAATAGTATCAATTTTTATTTAAGTAATTTTAATTTTTACCAGTAGATGCTATACAATTCATTTCCATATTTTTCATGTTCATAATATACAAGAAATAACAGATATAGTCAGATATATACTTTTTTCGTGAACAAAACATTTTATATTAAAGTGATCTAATTATTGGATCTTTCCTAACTATTTACGTCTATACTATAATATTTGTATACAATATATATTAAAGTAAGTGTATT
>DWKO01000040.1:0-12327 GCA_018249515.1 Euriphellus phraxanor
CGTCTTCCTCAGGTCATTAGTCCACCTGGTAGGAGGGCGGCCTGTACTCCTTTTGCCTAGACGTGGTCGCCATTCGAGAACCTTTCTTCCCCAAGGGTTGTCGGTCCTCCGAGCGACGTGGCCAGCCCATTATGATTATCTATAATTTATTATGCTGCAATGGTTGCATTGCAATGTCATGTGTTAACAAATACACACATTTAAGATTACAATTACTTAGTTTATTTAAAAGTAAAATTAAATTACAACTACTTAGTCGTAAAACAATATATATAAACTTTTATAAACTTTAGTTCCATGGGCTGTTGAATCTGATGCTTGTGTAACTATATTTCAGGGCTAGGTTTAAAACTTAATTACAAACACTAGTTATTTGAGTTTTGTAAAAAGTATGTATATTATGTAAATATTTACATATATACAATTTATTACACACACGCTATGTTATTTAAAAGTGTACATTAAACAATAACAACTTGGCGTATAACTACCTGCGTGCTCTGTATTAATGCGACAGAACTGATTTTACATTACAATTTGTAACCCTTTATTTTTATTGCAAGTACTTTACCGTTCGATATCCCCGTACAGATAAATTCGATAATTTATGAATCGACAAGAGTTTGGACACAAAAATCGGTTCTTATGACGATTGCAGCGAGCGACCGGATATTCGTCGTTCACAGTAAAGCCTTACATTTTACGATTACTTGTCTAATAAAACAATCGATTTTTTAACTGATAACTTGATACTTACTACTTCCGTTTTGTTTCATTGAAGTTTGTTTTCTTAATTAAGAATTAAGTAATTGACAATGCTGCATGCTGGAGATTAACATCGAGACGTTTGTCTCGACGTTCATTACACTTCTCAATAATATGCAGCGATTAGTGAGCCTTAACCAGAGATTTGATAGAAGAAAGTTCATTGTATCGGAGGGTTTTTCACGATACACATATTCTGCACAAAGCCACGACATTTTAACCTCGTATGAGATAAATTTCGAAAAATGCTAATGAAACTGATTTCTGTATTTTGAGCTTCGAAATTTCTTATAAATTTTCCTTTCCTATGTCCTTACTTTACCTAAAAACTTTTGGGTAAAAATCTATGATTTTTAAAATCTAGGTCTGTGAGAAGAAAAGACAGTTTAAAAAATTAGTTAAGTGATGGAATATGTAACACGGAAAGACTATTAATTTTCTCTTTACTTTGTTGTTCTGCACGTAAACTGAGGTCCACATAACAGCCGATAAAGCGCGAACACTGTTGTCACCGTGCGACCTCGCCACGGAATAAATGGTGTAATTAAGTGAAATTATTATAATTTTCTTTCTGAATTAAATGGATGTCCGAACATTGCGTCCTTAAATTGCTCGGCATTCGTTAAATGTTAACATCTAGGTGTTTCGTTTAGTCATTGAGGTGTGTCGAACCAGACATTGAGTGTTTCTTATTTTTTAAATGTATGTAACAAATATCTGGGTCACAAACGTTTACTCGACAGTTAAATTAATTATTATAGTTGTGGTGTTGTCTCCCATTCAATCGATTTTTGTAAAGGCATCTGTTTCAGTACTTATATTTGTAATTTCGCTTTATACAAGCTTCTGTTTGGCTTCTGGCTTTGTTTGCATATATTAACCTTCAAAAACAAAAAAATGATATATGTCGTATCATCGGATTTAGAGTATCGAGAGACGAATAAAGTAATTGTCTTTCCAGAATATACCTAATATATCTAAATACACTTTAATATCTAAGAATATTCTATCTATAGAAGGATTTGTTTCTACCTTCAAAATAGCTATAATTGTCTTTACTTATTTGTACGATACCAAAAAACCCCTGTTCAAAATTATTGATGACTATGTGCTATGGGCTGATAAATGGCTAGGAGTTTCACGCTCAAATAGAGAAATGAGAGAGAGAGCTCAAATATTTAGAGGTTGCTCAGATCGTATCATAAACCATGATTTAATATTTCAGATACAGGCCACTAAAACGAGGCGAAGATCGCGAATTGCTGAAGGAACGGCTGGCGAATGCGATGACGTACGGCGATGAAGGACCAAGACCTCCACCGGCGCCACGCCCCCAGAAACCCCCGCCTAGGTTACCCACGAATAAAGAGAAATGGAACAATTGTAAGTCTTGTTTTATTATAAAAATAATAATCAATTTACAAAATTAATGCAGTAACCGAGTAACTATACATTATTACCGTATTTTTTTTATCTATATTTTTTACAATATTTTTAACTTGTACAATTTTTTTTTACGACTTAGCTTAAATAGTTATCATGGTGAATATATAACTTTATTGTTGACAGAAATATAAATGCATTCAATATTAAAACTGAATAACACATAGTGGAAGTATTATATGCGCCAGTCATGACGGCAAACTGTGTTATCCGTTCAATTTCCTATGTGAATTTTGAGACTAACTTTCACATTGTTACAATGTCTTTGCAGTAGTAACGCAAATTCGAGAGCGGGCAGAATGGCTGGCAGAGATGGAAGACATGGGAGAAGCGGGGCCTCACAGGGAGATGGTCAAGGACCAAATAGCAGAGCGTCTGCGAGCCCTTGATGCTTTGGGTATAGACAGCGTGTGCTCTTCTACTCGCTCTATCAAATCTGGCTTCAGTGTAATCGACTACTCACCTAAGACTAACAGATCCAATGGAAGTGTACCTAAGCCTGGTTCGTAAATTTCCAGTTATCTTGTTCATAGATAGAAATAAATAATACTAGCAATGAACAATTTAAATAATTATTGTTGTTGGCAATAGTGATTTACTATTTTTGGGGAGAATTGGGTGTTTACGTGATACCCTAATGCTAAGATGTCGGCATCTCGCTCGGGAGGTCCGGGGTTCGCACCCAAAGCACGCTCTTCTGATTTTATGAAATAATGTCCATATTAGAAATTATCACGTGCTTTAAGGGTATAGGAAAACATCGTGAGGAAACCTGCATGTCTGAGAGTTCTCCATAAAGTTCTCAAAGGTGTGTGAAGTCTACCAACACGCACTTGGCCAGTGCAGTGGACTATGGCCTACCCATTCTCATTCTGAAAACCTGCCCTGCAGTGGCACAGTAATGGGTGATGATGAAGTTTTCACAAGAATATAAATAGTTTCACTATTTATATAAAGTGTTCTTTTATCTTTGTATTTATTTTATTGTCAGTATCTACTTTTTTTACTCAGATCCTATTTAAGTAGAGAAGAGAAGAAGCAAGAGCGTCAATTAAGTCATAACTTCATTCAATTTATAATCTTTGTTTGCAGTGCACTCCAATAATTCTTCAGCTTCACATAAAAAACGCCACATTATGGGGGATTTTGCAAGAAGACATGTAGGCAAGGAGGAAAATGTCATGGCATACAAGCTGTCACCATTGCAATATTCACCACGACGTAGAGTTTAATCCTTAATTTTGAGGGAGTGAACGAAAATGAGTACATGGTTGGAGTCCAGCACACCAGTGCACAGTTGTACTACAAAAATTTTGTTCGACAAACCCGTTTATTGAACTGAATTGAATGGAAATTATTAAAGTTTATTAATGTATTTCAATAAGTGTTCGAGATTTTTTTGGAGGAGGTTCGCCTTCTGTATCACAATCTACTGGTGCACGTTTTCTTATATCAAAAGTGCTGTTAAAATATCTTCGAATGCTCATTTTTAAGTTAAAGTCTGGGTCGTTGATAAGGTGCATGTTTGGACCCTTCTTAATGTACACAATAGTGGAATATGCAGTAAAATGGTAGTCCTCTTCAAGGTATCCCTCTGTTAATAAGTAAGCAATTACATCTTCGCCTATACTTCTAGATATTTGTGGTTCGAGGCCTTTATGTCGTAGTGGTACAGAACCCTTTAGGAACCATGCATCTAGCAGTTTTTGTGCTGTTAATTTAGTGTGCTGCTTCTCAGCATTTGAAATAATAGTGGCTAATGTTTTGCAATGTAACTCGAGATCTAATTGGTTTGCGGGAATGCCTGCATTGCAACAAACATCACACATTTCATTACAATCTGTGTCACCCCAGTTCTCGTCAAAATATTCTGCTATCAACAGCCTCCTGCACTTGTTGCCATTCAGGCAATACTTTATAATTCCGTACAAGTGATCTTTACTCTCCACAGAGGATAATACCATAGCACTTATTTTAAAAACATCCTGCATTCTATATAACATCACACATTCTGCCCGGAGACCATCCCTTCCAGCTCTCCCACTTTCCTGATAATAGTTCTCCATAGTTTTGCTTATAGTGTGATGTATTACAAATCGGACATCTGGTTTGTCAATGCCCATTCCAAAAGCGATGGTAGCTACAATGGCCTGATAGTATCCCTCATGCCACTTCGTGTGCACTTTAGATTTGGTTTCTGCTTCCACATTAGCATGATAACACCCTACTTTTAGTCCTCGTTTACGCAAGCCATTAGCAATGTCTTCGGAGTCTTTAATACTGTAAGTGTATATTATACCACTTTTTTCCTTATATCTATTCTTCAGTAGGGATTCTAGAATATTTAAACATTCCTCTTGTGATGATGGTTTCTCGAGTATTTGGTAAAATAAATTTGGCCTGTTGAATGGTGACTTAATAACTAAACAGCCAGAAATATTCAGTATCTTTTGTACATCAGTCAAAACATGAGAGGTTGCAGTCGCTGTGAGCCCCAAAATTGGTACAGTTGGAAATGTGCTTTTAAGTATTCCTAAATATTTATAATCTGGCCTAAAGTCATGTCCCCACTGAGAGCAACAGTGAACCTCATCTATAGCTATTCTTTGTAATCTTCCTTGCTCATAGCATTTCTGTAAGTTTGCCATGAATCGTTTACTTTTAGCAAGTCTTTCTGGTGTTACATATAGTAACTTTATTGGTGCGTCTTTGTCTTTCAAGACATTTAATGCAGTATTAGTGTCTTGTTTTGAACTTGTACTGGTCATGAGCATTGCTGGTATATTTTTTTGTGTTAAAGATCTGACTTGGTCCTCCATCAGTGACACGAGGGGAGATATGACAACAGTCAATCCCGGTCTGACCAGTGCTGGTAGTTGGTAGCACAAACTTTTTCCTGCACCTGTCGGCATTACCACTAGAGCATGCTCTCCTGATAGGGTGGAATTAATAGCACTCAATTGTCTGGGTCTGAACGATTTAATTTTAAACACATCCCTCAATGTGTTTTTCACGTCTTGGTACCACTCGTAATTAATTCCCGACCAATCTTTCTTGGCTAAAGTATCAGATTTTATTTTGTCGATGCATTTTTTTAATGAATTTTTCTTTTCGTGTAAATCCCGCTGACGTCTTTTCCATTTTGCTAGCTCCGAATCCACTTCGCTCAGCTGTTTTTCCACATTTTCTATCTCTTGCTCGAGATCTTCTACGGTTTTCATTTTACTTGAAAATCCGTTAATAAAGATGATTACAGTCAATACATATCTGTATGTATCTTAAAATGATATTATAGTATTTATAGTACAACGCCATACACATGTAAAGTTAACGCGATTAACTTAAATTCGTCGAATAAAGATTTAAAATTACAGTCGTAAGATCTGCCTTTGCTAATTCATTATAAATAAATTAAAGCTTAAATGTTAAATGTTACTGTAATGTGAAAAAAGCAATCATATAATTCACAAATCCAAATCGGGAAAATGTGACCAATCATTTGGCTAAAAACATTTGTCACTATGACATTGACATAATTGCAATGCTGCCAGTAAGAATAAAGAATTATACGAATTGATAGGTAAATTACACAAAAAAAGACTTTCATTCTACAAAATAGTGGTAACTTCTGGTCAATACGCAATCCAAACAATAATTTCCCGATGTTTTAAACAATTCAATTTTCAAAGCTGGAACTAAATATTACACCGTTTTTGTATCAAATTGTGTATACAACCTTCTGGCAATCTAATAGCCCTGCCGTCAGAGTACATTTTTGTAGCTGACATCCAAAAGAACGATTCACGTCGAGTCATTTTTATTGTTATTGATGTGAAACATACGTACATAATGTTTTAAGACTACTTGGGCTCAACCAATTGAGATGATTTAAACGGTATTGTAGGGCTAGATCCAAATATGATCCCATTTCACGAAAATCAAAGTACGGTAATATATAAGGGGACAAATTTAAAATACATTCACCGGTTTCCCTGTATTCCTAAAAAAACATATTTCGTTATATCCTAAATGTTTTTCAACATATATTAGAAACCTTTCAAATTTGCAAAGGTGGTATAAATACTAGTCAGCTATTTTTTTAATCAATTTGTTATTTAAATGATTTTACGGCCCTCGGCCAAAATTTATTCAGAATTATTCTGAATAAATTGGATTCAGAACAGCATCATTATGTGCCTTATTGTGTCAACCTACTACGTCTAGGTGAAGAAACCGCCTGAGAATGGTTTTATGTAATACATATAAAACTTTATCCAGTTATCTACGGTGTTTCAACCAATAATTCTCCAGTAACTGTGCGCGCCTTGGTACTCCCACTAAAAAGGCTTTGGGTTTACACATTGCTTTGGCTGTTTATGTGACTTATTCATCTTTTAATGTTAAAATTACTTGCTATCCTGTCAATTATAATAAGAATTTGATTATTTTAACTTCGATGTAGTCCTATATTTTCTCATAGAGCCGTACATGTTGAGCTATACTTGAGGGTCACCTAATAATTGTATTGATTTCTTCTTATGAAATAAATATTGTGTACCTACTTGGGTAAATTTTATCTTCTATAAAATAATGCTTTCAGATCTTTTATCTCAAACAATTTGCATGGTATGTTCTTTTTTTTGTAAATAGGAGTGCTTGAGCCGAAAGCTTGTAACATTCTTTCAAAAATAAAGTTAATAGTTAAGTTCCTGGCAGCTGCCCAATTAACTAGCAGATTGAAAGCAGCCTGCAGGACCGCCGCTGTTCAAGGATAGTATTAGATAAGCCTGCTAAATGTTCTGTGGAAGTATGGTACATGTTGATTATTTCGTGGGTTTGGTTTCTTTGGTATTTGTTGTCGTTTAGCAGTTAAAAAGACAACTAACTAAGACTAGGTTGGCTGACAACCAATGCTTAAACAATTAAGTACACATTACGTACAGGAAGTACGTATTTATGGTACATAAAGAAAAAAAAACTAGAGAAAGGAGTAGTTTATTAAACATAAAAACAACATAATTTGAAACTTTTACTTTTTAGCTCGAATCATCTCCATGTTGTCAATGTACTAATTATATTATTTTACAAAATCGATATTAGTTGGCATACAAAGTATCTACAGCTATTGGAATAAGCATAAGGGATACCAATGCTTGACAAGCTTGCTTGCTTACACAAACACACCTTATCATATCATTGACCAGTAAATAAGGAAATTATCCATTAGTAACAAGTAGCAGTAACCAAATACAGACACCACTCTTGTACGTTCTTTGAATTAGGTTGTATTCAGCCATGTTGAGAATATCGTTCATTCTTTTACTAATGTAAGTAACAAAAAGTGTTTATTAGTAAATACTAATTGACTAATGTTATTAACTATATTAACTAAATACAGTTTCCACTAGTGTTTGATTATACTTAGATCCGAGCTTTCTCGTATATTAGAATTTGTATCATTTCTTTAAGTGTTTTTCCGTTATACGGTAAAGAAAGCTCAGCGGTTCTGATTCTGGCTAGAGGAGGCTCAAAAGGCGTTCGACTCAAAAATCTTCAGACGGTGGGAGGTTTTAGTTTACTCGCACGTGCTATTCATACAGCGAAACAAGCCAAATTACATGATGTTACAGTTTCTACTGACCATCCACTAATAGCTTTGGAGGCGATTAAATGTAAGTATGTTTTTATAATTTAATATTATATTCATTAGTTCATTATCTCCAGGATAACAAGGAAAAACGTAATTTAATTTAATTTAATGGGAACGATTCAGGTGATGCTGGTATTTTTCGGCGCAGTTGGATAACAGCTACAGATTGGGCACCATCAATGTGGGGTGTATCTGAATTTATAAACAGTAGAGAAGATATTGAGAAATTAATTCTGATGCAAGTTACATCTCCGTTTATTAGAGCTGAACATTTGCACAAAGCTTTACGCAAACTAGAAAAGCCAATACCCAAAGATTGTGTTTTCTCAGTTACGCGGTAAGTGTAATAACGCGGTATAAAAATTAATATTTTAATTTAACTTAGTCTAAATATTCTTAAAATATTTACTTAGTAGCTACAAATTACGATGGCGTTTTGAAAATGGAAGAATTTATTCTGTGAATTTCGAACCTGAGCAAAGGCCCAGAAGACAAGATTGGGACGGGGAATTTATTGAAACTGGAGGGTTTTATATAATCAGGAAGACCCTTATAAAAGAAGGTAAACTACAAAATAATAAGTGAGTAATAACATATTATCTACTAATTCTAACTAAATTTTAAATAATGCCCTTACATAAATAAATTATAAAAAGTCGAAGAGACGGTTGACCCTGCAGGCCACCCCTGAGATTTCCCATTATTTTCCAACACAGAATGCTTGAATATATCACGAAAAGTATGTTTTGAGCGCTTGAAGCTCAAAATAAGTTTTTATTTATTTCGAGGTTTTCCTCAAGTATATATTACTAATAATAGCACTGATAACAGCAATATAGTTTTTATTACATTCAAAAATATTTATTAGGAAGTATTTTGAAACTTTTTTATATTTTTTTTGTAATCTATACCTCGATCGAACAATTTAATCCATATCAAAACATTTTACGGTAATCAATGTAATTATTTGAGAAGAAAAGCCGTTTAGATTTTGAAAGTTCGGTTTAGTACTTAGGCAGATATTCCAAACTAACGACTTACAAAAGGTAAAATTGAGAATTCTCAAAATATATCTAGTCGAATCGGCTCTTTTTCTCAGAAAGTCAAAGTTTGGTGAAATCCTTTTAAATGCAGCGTTTCGATCCGCCTACACGTTCAAAAGTTATGAGGGTTATATACATAAATACATACACGTACTACAAACACCATCCTGGAAATAGAATAACTTTATAGGACTTCAATATGTCGATACCTGACGAAAACTCAATTGACAAAAATCGTAAAAACAATAGCTTCCCTTTATTAAAGGCGGAAAGCAAAAAAAAAACATTGTATATCAGTAGCTTCTTTATTGGTTTTTATCAGGGTCAAGGTCTATACAAAATTATTGAAAAAATTACAAAGATATAGTTTAGCTTAAGATGAGTTTCAAATTTTTCTTCATAACTATGTAAGATTTTTTACAGGCATCCAAATTTAAATTGAATATTTAAACCTTTACACGTTAAATCTATCTAATCCGTACACAAATAAATACTTCAGGTAAGTTAGTTTAACTAGGAACGAAAATGACATTACTTATACCATACAATTCTCAAGCTTCTATCAAAACGTTCATAACGCCGTTTTAAACGTATGCTAACAACTACCGGTAGCCGGTTTAGAACCGACTACATCATTTTAAACATTCTTGATGTCTCCTTTCTCGTAATGTAAAACACTTTTCATACTTATGAAAATAATACTTTTAATTATTTCTTAGATTTTTTTCACACGCCTAATGTTACATCTAGAAGATTTCATTATGATATTTTAAAAATTGAAACTTTACAGACGAATGTCGATAATTAATCGCGTAAACAACAAATTATGCACCTATGAAAAAAACATAATACACTTACAAGTAAATTATTACAAGATCAATTTTTTATCACTCAGATCATCCATTAGACAATTTAAGAGTAAATAGTAGATTAGAAGTAGTAAGAAATAATAAGTTAGCAGTATTTATCAACAACATTCTTAAAGAGACAAGTTTTATAAATAAGGGAAAAAATTATAAAAAAATGGTGCAGTGAAATGGTTTAAAAATTCAATCTCCTTTGCTTTTCCTTCTGAACTCCTTGCGATGAAAAAATAAAACATAACGAGCTATCAAGTAAGGTAACTCAAACTTGGCAAGTAACTTACGACTAACATAATCACAAAGACATAAACTTAACACATACGAGTAACTAAAACGAATTAACTTTAAGAGTATATCGTAACGATAAATGCACGTATCGGGAACAAGTGAGAGGTTACCAGTGAAGAAGCTCCAAGTGAGGGAGTGCGCTAGGGACTGCGCACGGCTACGACACGACAGCTTTAATGGGAGAACATTTATGATGAGTGATGCAGTGTAACTGCCGTCTGAGATGCGTCGACTGCGCATCGCGTTCGCCCGGCCGCGCCTACGACTAGGATAGGAAAACCAAGCAAAGGTCTTTTTGAGCCTGCGGGAGTGAAAGGGTACGGTTGAGGACATGGGAGGGACTGTGGGAGCGGGAAGGAAGGGGGGACGGGGAGGGCAAGACATTGGCGCACGGTTGCAGACGACGGCTACTGACTGCATTACATTGCTCGATGTGCCCCATAGTTATTTTTTCTTCTGGGCCTTCTCGGCAGCTTTTGTGATTTTACCAGTAGTGACTTCCTTGAAGGTCACGCTCTGCAAAAAAAGAAAGAAAGGAATGTGAGACAAGTTATAAAGGTATATAATATCGCTATATAGCCATAAGACTGCCTTTTCTACTGTGTCCATGTGTTTGTTTATTAATGTTTTTATCTGTGTGTACAATAAAGAGGATTTATTCTATCATAATATCTAATCTATCATAATTTACAGGCTGTTAACGACGTGATAAATTTCCTCCTAAAATGTAATTGTATCGTATTTGACTATACACAGTAGTAGAATTTCCTAACGTGGATGTAGTGTTCCCTAAACTAGATTAAAAAATATTTATAAACGGTTTTATTTTTTTAATGTTGTTAATAAAACACGGAGAATGTCACAATTTTTAATAAATGACTAATTTTTGGTTCACTTAAATTTCCCACCACATGGAGTTGATCACAATTAAATGTGGATTGATGATGTTGTCGGCAAAAAATATTTTATAAATGAATTGAATATTCAAATCAGTAACTTGCCCGTCGCTTGTTATCTTCAATTCAGCCTACGTTGTCGAGCGTATGTTTGGTCTAAGCATCGAGTATTAAAATTAGTGTTTAATAACTTGAATGTCATGTAAGTGAAAGAGACAGCCAAAAAGTATATGGTGGAGGGGTGATTTTAATCTTAACCGCCATATTTAAAGTGTCTCCATCTCGTGGCACTTTTGTTTATATTTAACGCAATGTGACAGAAAGAAACGAAACGCCATGTGTGCATTCGTAGCCACTTATACATAGAAGCGCGGCGGGAACAAGCTTGTTTATACTAGATGATGATATAACTTTAGCTCTCTATACGCTCTATAGCTCTATATAATACGCTGTATAAGTCTAAAGAACCTGGACTATACGGAGAATATACCTTAGTGACAATTTTTATTAAGAACTATAATTTGGTCTATAATTGACATCCCTTCGTTTTTTTCAATACGTTCTTTGTTACCATGCTATATATCGACATAGTTATTGAGCGTGCTTTCCATCGGTAGGAAGTCTGCCGATGGTAAATATACTGGAAACGGTATTAGGAATTTAGGGAACGGGCAGCTTATCACGTAACCTTAATGACGCCGACGGCGACGGTCTGGCGCATGTCGCGCACGGCGAAGCGGCCGAGCGGCGGGAACTCCTGGAACGACTCCACGCACAGCGCCTTCGTCGGCACCAGAGTCACGATCGCCGCGTCGCCGGACTTTATTGACTTCGGCTCCACCTCGGTCGTCTTGCCTGTCATGTTTTTATTGTCAAAAGTATAAACGGTCACGCAATCCACACGAATGTAAGTGATCATTGTAATCTTAAATATTTGTATCCAAATAGCGGAAAGTCGATATTAAAAAAAAAATACATATATTTTTTAATAAAAACTTGACCTTATACTAACTTGAATTTACATCAAAATGAAATAACATTCAATTAAAAAAAAGAGCGCAGCATTATACGCGTAATAAAGATTTCCAGTCACTGTAGCGAATTTTACAATATTAAGGAACGAACTTGAGGAATAACTGCGAAAGGTACCCACCAGTACGACGGTCACACTTCTCCTTGATCTCGGCGAATTTGCAAGCGATGTGGGCGGTGTGGCAGTCCAGCACCGGCGTGTACCCGTTGCTGATCTGCCCCGGGTGGTTCAGCACGATCACCTTGACACAATGACAATGACATACATAATGTCACAAAGCACGAGTCACATCCGTTATAAACCGCGGAACCCGCCAAACATTAGCCCTGACCCTACTGAACGCTGT
>DWKO01000041.1:0-12298 GCA_018249515.1 Euriphellus phraxanor
GATCTGCTCCGCGTTCCGGACCAGCAGTACATTAAAACGTCGTCGCGCAGTATACGCTGCATACGACGACTGTATAGTATACTAGTAGTAGTGTATACCTTACTGAAAGTGAAAGGTGCGCAAGGCAGGTTGCGCATGAAAAACGTTACAAATATTTTCCACACTATGGGCTTTATATGCAAATGTATTCTAAAGGAGTGAACTCCAATAATAGCGCAATACACTAAGTTTCGGATTCATCCAAGTAGGTACATGAACATACAACCAGTAAAATAATTATTTATATGGGTATTAATATATTAGCAAGTAAGATTAGTTGATTGAGATGCGGCCAACTGCCCAGGGTCGGCGAAATTAAATCAGGGTGAAAAATAACTGAATATTTCACCCTTATTCTTTCAGGTATAAAATACTCCTTAATTTTACTTGATTATGACAGAAACCAATGGTCATTTTAGTTATTGTAATTAAAATCAACCCGTTACTGGCTTAACGCTTAACGGATATGCTCTTAAAATAGGAAAGATAATGCCATGGTTTATAGCGGTGACCAATTGCGAATTAATAGTTTTTGCGTCTATGAGGACTGTTTTGCGTCGCGATGTTTTCCGTCATCATTAAAGCAATTGATAATAAACTTCTAATGACCACATACCTTTTAAATACCACGATGATTGCGTAATTAATTCGAATCTAAGATCCTCAGCGTGAGAGGTCTGAATCTTGCCACTGAGCTGTCTCTCCTTTTTTTTAAATATCAGACTAGTTAATAGTATCAGGCGTTACTATGCGGAAATCCATGCTCATCATCATCCGGAGCATTATCAGGGTAAGTCAACTTACCCTGATGATGCTCCGTTTTGGAGTGAAACACGTGTTGGTGGTGGTATGTATGATAGTATATATTTTTAATCTCTTCATTTTTTATTACTTGGGAAGGAGGGCGAGCGTAGTGCATGCAATCAAGTGTACACCATCATACATATTTGTTGGTGGCGGATTGTTGCAAAGTAGTTTTAACATAACTTAATAAATAGCAGACTATTTATATAATCCTATAAATGAAGAGAACATGAAAGGTGATGGATTCTAAAAATGGTAGAATCCTTTGACGACTATTTACCGCGGCATCATCACCACTAATATTCGGTCAGGTCTCATAGCAGTATGATAGGGGTGTAGTAGAGCATATTTGTCGAGGCATTCATAAAACTTCTCACGTGCAACAACACATATCTGGTCGCCAAGACTAAAGTACATCATCATCGACCCATTACTGTCCCACTGCTGGGCAAGGGTATCCTCTCAGAATGAGAAGGGTTAGGCCATAGTCTACCGCATTGGCCAAGTGCATGTTGGTAGACTTCACACGCATTTGAGAACTTTATTGAGAACTCTCAGGAATGCAGGTTACCTCACGATGTTTTCCTTCGCCGTTAAAGCATGTCATAATTAATTTCCAAACCATATAACAGGTTTATATAGATGTCCATGTGACGATCACTTTATCATAAACGTTCAGAATCTAATTTCGTTTGTATGTAAGAATGTAAGTGTAAGTACAAGCAGGACGATCTTGGTCCTTTGGTTCAGAGGTAGCAACGTATATTTATATGACCTCTAATAAGGCTTGAAGCTTGATTGAGTTTGAATGTGGAGGTCCATGGGGTAACCACTTAATACCAGGTTACTATGCTCGTTTTCTACTCGCAATAAAATGATAATGATAGTGGTGATGTGACAAAATATAATGGTAAATAATACAAATATTAATAAACAAGACAAGCTTGTCATTTAAATGTAGACAACTTGAAACAATGGAATAATATCCTAAATTTTAAACCAGACAACAATGGAATGATATACGAAATTTTAATTAGTAACCATATGAGTATATAATGACAACTACGTACCTGCAATTACGATAGGCGTAATTGATTGTACATGCAATTATGGTAGGTACATATGTATATACTCAACTAACGTTACCCGATACAACAATGTGCATTACGGTTGGATTGCCCAATTGCGGGAACACTTCTACATAACATCTGTAATGGCTGGAGGCGTCGCCATGTGGAACACGCTTCCATTTCTATTCCTACAAACGCTGATGTTCCCGTTTGTCAACGACAGTTATTGTTTAAAACTCGATTTTCGAAAATCGAGTTTTCGTCAGACCTCAACGTTTTGAGGTTCTAGGAAGCTAGTTCAGACTTTTTATACGATGGTGTTTGTATGTGCGCGCATATATGTGTGTGTGAATGTGTGTGTGTGTGTATTTGTGTGGCCCTCGCATACCCTTTGAATGGACTGATTTGGTTTTGATAAAAATGCGGTTATACCAAACAGATTTCCTGAGAATTAGATCGTATTCGACTAGACAGATTTCGAGAAAACACGATTCCTTTTTTTCAAGTAGTTTTTTGCAATATCTACCAAAGTAGTGAACCGATTATTTCCGAATCTAATCGGATTTTCTCCTCAAAAAACTACGTCAATTACCGTAAGTCACTTTAAAATTGATGAATTCATACGAAAGGTATCGATTACGAAAAATTTGCATTTTTTTTTAAATAACTCGTAAACCATTTGTCCAATAGTCTTTCATAATAACTTACTTTTGTAAGATTAAATATCAGCGTAGAATGTCGTAAACCACTTCGAAATCGGATATTTCGTTCGACAGATATCGAAAACTAAATTTTTAAAAGTGTTTTTTTTAAATGTCTCGTATTTTTTTGTTCATTCAAGTCTATTGTAATGAACTTTTTTTCGGCTTAAAATCGGTTTCGAATGCCGCAAATTGCTTCAAACTCGGAAGATTCGTTCGAGATATCGATTATAAAAAGTTTTTTTTAAATCTATCTAAATATATCTTTTTTGATAGCAAAAAAATCTACGTTTCTATTATGTTAGCAATAGTAATTTGAACTAGAGGAAAAACGAAAGTAATTAAATACTTATTTATGAGTATTCTCCTTGAAATTTCAGGGATCGCTTGCAGGGTCATTCGTCTTTTCGCATTTTTATTTACACGTCGGACCTAGCAATAGGGCAGACAGTTCATCTGATAGAAAGTGGTCACCTTCGTTCATGAACATTTGCAACATTAGAGGAGGTGCCAATGCATCGTCGGCTTTTGACACCTTTCTCGAAGAGTCCCATGCATTTCGGTAATACGTCGGGAGGAAGTTCATTCCAGAATTTGCATATTTGCACTAAAATAGAGCTAGTCAATCAAACTGTTTAGGACTACCACGGCACCAGGTGATGTGGATGGAACCTACTCCTATTTCAGGTGCTGAGGTGTAGGAAGGGTGACCAGATCAAACAGTACATATCATTGTACAGTCGGTAGAATATGCGTGTTCGCCTTTATGTGGCAGTCATGTCGCCTCGATTGTTCGAATAGTAAGTCTAAAAATATTCGTCACCAATCGGATCTTCGTCGCGCTAGACCGTAAGACATTTCGTTTGTTAATATCTGTTTCATCCGTCATCTTTTTGTTCCTCTATTTAAAGAAGTAGCAATTGGCACTTCAATTGATATTGTCAAGAAAGTATTCTCTAAATGCACGGATAATATGACTTAAACGTTTTGAAACGAATAGAAACGTTTAACACATTGTATGCCTTAACAATGGATACAAAGTAATAGCCGGAAACCAAAACTTTTTATGGCGAATTTTGATAAAGTAAATATGAATGTTTGAAAATATGTATGAATGTATATTGCTACTATTATTATTAACAAAATGAACGGGACGCTCGCACGGATCCGAGTGGGCGGCACCGCTACTAAGGCCCCGCCCCACTCGAATCCGAGTAGAGAGAACTAAATGTGTTAAGGATCGACTCCACCTATAGCGAGAGTAGATAATCATGGCATAAAATGACTCGCTATGCTTTATTCCAAGGATAATCTTATGCCTATTCGACCACGCATGCACATATTCTTGGCAAATGTACGAAACAAAAGAACATTTCAAATCAAATGTACTGTACTGTAGCCCTGGTGATGGTATCTTAACTTTGTAATAAATGATACTGAAAGTTTCAGCGTTGTATTCCTATGCTCCATAATTCCTTACCGTCAGATTTGTCAGTGTCGACTTTCGTGGGTGTCGCTTTTGATCCATGGGCACATACGCTTGTGAAGAAGGAGCGGCGCGCGGGCCGCCACCGACGACACCAGGACTCCTATAAAACATATACATATTTTAAGATAAGAAGAAAGTCACGTGGAGATTATACTTAAACATAGTAAAACACTAGGATACCCGGCGCTACGAAACTATCACTAACATAAATCCTGAGACGGTAACAAATATTACTCTGACACCACAAGGGTTCTAACCCGTGAGATTCAACACCGTAAATGTAATGTAATGTTCGTAGACAATTCTTCAATGTCACGAAGTAATTCTACAAAAGGAAAGTTAAAATGTCAAATTTGATATCCATAATTTATTTCTACCTACTATAATTGTAAATTTTTTAGTTAATTATATCAGTAGGCTGCAAATCAAATGGATGCAAATCAAATGGATGCAAATCAATGGGAATTCAGCACGGTGAAAATATAATACCAATTCATTAAAGTTCATATTTGACCGTGTTAACTGAAACTGATTTATAGGACGGGAAACTATGATAAATGACGGGTCTATAAAGTAGATCGGGTGATAGCATATGGGTATTGCTACGGTATTTTTTTATATATCAATCATTGTCATAAATCCGGTGCTTCTATCACGTAAATATTTCATATGATTAATTAAGAGCCACTTATAACAATTCATAATATCTATCATACTCGTGCATATTACATAAAGTTGAAGTTTGTCATTTCGAAAAAATACTATCCTGTACATAAGGAGAAAAATATATATTTTTTTGTGTATAGTAGTTAGACTAATCTCGGAAACAACGAATAAACCCATTCACACGATGACACACTCATATAATAAACGCCCAGATAAAGAAACTGAGTACGCAATATTACTATATTGAAGTATATTATTTTTTGTACAGCAATTTTCTCATTCAAACAGAAGTGGACGAAAACGCAAACGGCATATTCTTATTTTTAATAATATGGTTATTAATATCCTTTTCACGTCGTACTGGTTCAAAATTTAAATTGTATTCAAATTACATGACTGCATTCTTTTGTTATGCATCCAATGAATTGCATTTTAAATTCTAAAGTTTTATATTTATTAACTAGTCTTCGCCCGCGACTTTGTTAGCGTTGATTGCGTATTGCAGTGGTTGCTTATATTTTATTCCCATAGTTTACCCTTCTAAATCCGTCCAGCCGTTTCAACGCGGAGAACTATCGTGGCGAAAAAGTTCGCACTTATAATACTAGTGTGACATCTGCGACTTCATTTCCATAACAAGCCGTAAATTAAGTTAATAGCCGTAAAATATTTTATTCAACAAACAACAACTGTCCATTCTAATTTTATAAGTTTACTACCGAAAACGAAGCTTAGGGTTAAAATCTTGCTGATTTGAACCCTTTAGTTTTAGTCAGCTTTAGTTTTTGTATTGTTATAGTGTTTTACATAACAAACAAATATGCATAATAAGTTCTCACTGTAGCCCACAGAAATCAGTAACCAACTCCACAAATTATTAACTTTAAGAACTCAATTGAAACGCCTACAAATAAGACCAACGCACAGAGGCATAAATGCTGTTGCTATAAGGCTAACATACTAGTGAATATTGTATACATCATTGAAAAGTATGTGTGACTGTAGTAAATATTACAATTTAAAAAATGAGTTCCTGTCATGCCTGATACCTAGAATACCTAAAGATTATTTTTATCTATGTATTAAGTTAATAATTCTTATGTGGGAATTATACGGAATGATAAATCGCAAATCGAGTAGATCGCAGGTAACTAAAAATACAAACTTCAAAATAGACCGACTTCCTATTTTGCGGCGAAAGGCTGTATACGGCGGGCAAATAAAATCGACAGTAAAAATAGTCTCAAGTGGGTAGATTTTAGAGTTATGTTAGTTACCTAGAGTTTGTGTCAAAATTATAGAACAAATAATTGGTGTCCGACTTTATAATTGTTAGAAACTAGCCGCACGGCGTAATAAATCGGCATACTAATAATTATATACACGGGCAATATAAAATTGGTAGAACTTTAGTGCGCCCGGGGTACTACCACCGCCACCCTCATGTTCCGCCGTGAAACAGTACTTGAGTTTCGTTTGGAGAGGTGGCAATGTCGAGGCACGAGGGTTACAAGCGACCATTTTAGTTTAGGGCGGCGGTGGTACTATCCCGGATGGAACTAAAGTTCTACCACCTACCGAGCAAGCATGCATTCATATACATAAAAATAACATCTTTGTACTGTAAAAAAATATCTGTGGCGTATAATCAGGGACCAAATGCATTATGAAAATGAATTGTTTTAACACGTAGTAAGTACCAATTAAAATCAATGCATGAATTAACCGCAAAAATTAAGCTTATGTGTTTGATTGACTGAACGGGAACGTGACGACGTATGTAATAACGTATCTAGTAAACATAATAAGGCAAGTTAGAAAACACGTTAGTAACTAACGACCATATCGCCGCATAGTTAGGATGAAAGTGCCGTGACACTGAAACAAGACAACTTGAATACATTAGTTGACGAGAAAAAAAATATAGCTGTTAATATTAATTCAATATCTTATTTGAAGTCTACTTTTTATAACGGATATTCAATCAAAACGTGTTTTGCTATTTATATGCTTTGAGATCAACTTTATCAACATGAATAGTTAACGAAGGCCATTTTTAAAATTAAAACCCTAATTCTCATTTGGCTGCTCTCTCAAGACTTAAAACATAAGTATAAAATAAAATAATATAAAATATTTCAGCTATATATGCTCAGATCAGCTACAATTCTTCAAATATCCGTCTGATGATGCAGCTTATATTTAAATCCTACAGATATTTATCCTGCATATATCCAGCAGATATTTAAATCCCACTGTAGCTTAAGTAATAACGTATTGGCGCCAGTACAATTCATCGTAGATTAGATTAAGTAGGCATGAAATTGATTGATAAAGCAATATCAATAAAATTAGGTATGTGCAATTTCTAAGATATGTTCGGAACGAAAGTTCTGATTGAATTAGCTGATTGATAAGACGTTAATTAGACAGGGATGTACCACCGCCGCCCTCGTAATCCGCAGAACAGTACCACGGTTGGAGAGATGTGGTTGATGTTACTTATACAAGCGAGGCAACCATCTTATTCCTTAGAAGTAGCATCGAATTCGCATATGTCCTGAGACTTATCTCAGGACTATATCCTGAAGTCTTAACTTCAGGCACTCTAATTCTCAAGAAATCTGTTTGGTGGAACCCTTTCGAATGCCACCAACCGCGATTCGATCCGTCAACCCGTTACCGTGAGAGGGTCACACACACACAAACACAAAGGCGCGCGCGCATACACACACGAACATATACATACTGACATACAGACACAATCGTAGAAATAGTTTCCTAGGAACTCAAAACGTCATGACCTGATAAAAACTCGATTTTCGAAAATCAAGGTATATATAAAAAATGCTATTTTCTTAGCGAAAAGTTGAAAAATACAATTAATAAAAAACTAGCTTCCGGTAGTAGTGATGATTCACATGAATAACACTTATATCAGCTTGTTGATGTAGTCAAATGCTAATTAATGATAAACAGTTCCTTCAACTCTATTTCTAACTCATTATGCATACTGACGTTATGCACATTTGTAAATTAAGGACGAATGCGTAATTAGTTTATTATGAGAGCGAAAAGTAGGTATTTGTGTGAACATTGTGTCGAACTATGCATATAATAGAACGATTAAGATCACGTGATTAAAAACCGCTGCCGGTGATTATGATCTCACGTCTTTCAGGATATGAATAATACACAGCTAGAGACGCTGTTTCACTTTTCTCGACGTATAGTTGCAAATTTTCAAACAAAACCTGAATGCCACTAAATATGAAACAATAATATTTTCTGCCAGTTTTCGAGATCACTGGATACACTCAATGCGATAGTTTGTGTGTGTGTGTGTGTGTGTGTGCGTGCGTGCGTGCGTGCGTGCGTGCTTGCGTGCGTGCGTGCGTGCGTGCGTGCGTGCGTGCGTGCGTGCGTGCGTGCGTGCGTGCGTGCGTGCGTGCGTGCGTATGTGTGTGTTTGTGTATGTCTGTGCTGTGTTTTTCGCGTTGAAACGGCTGGAAGGATTTGGATGAAATTCTGTACACAACAGACTATGACCAGGAACACATAGATCACTGATATAATACATAAACGGGCGTAATTGCGGGATGTCTAGATGCATATATTATATCCTTAATTTCCTCCTTTGTAATGTTTTCTGTTCCAATGTAGTAACAATGTTTTCCTGTCGCTATGTTAATTTACCTCAAAGTTTTTGATACTGCTGTATGACCTACAATCAATACTCTCTTTTCTATGTCAAAGACCTCTTATTGTTATTATAATGATTGTGTATATGTAGAAGTTATTTGGCTGTAAAATAGGTATTCAGTCACACTGTACGAATCTGTTTCAGTGTGACGCCGCAGCAGCTGAGAGCGAGAGTAAAAATAAAATGTACAGAATCATTTAACAACATTTCTGAAAACTTCGTACAACCGTTAGTTATGTGTGTCAATTAGGCATGACATGTGCTAGTTATTTAGTAGTTCTAAAACATTACGGATGTTTATTTTCGAAAAATGAATAAAATCTATAAATATTTAAGGATTAAGGAACCTTACTTTTGGTTGAACACAATACTGACAATGCCAAACGACCCCTTCTCAAACAGTGGGACAAAACATGAGAAAAATTGAAAACCTTCTTTAAACTATCTTTAAATGCTGAATTTATTCCGACTTTCACTTGAACATGAAGAATGTTTACCGAATGGTATCGGTGTATGTAAATTTTCAACTCCTAAATAAATAGCAAGGTAAGATATTAAGAAAGGTCCGCTAATAGCGACCTCGTGTAAAAAAGGAAAAAGGCAAAAGGAGCACATGACGTCCCTGGACAAGGTGGACTGATAACTTGAAGAAGACAGAAGGGAACCATAGGATAAATCTTACGGTACGGCACACGATTGTGTCGAGCGGCACCGATTAGGGGAGGCATATGTCCAGTAATGCACCTCAAAAGGCTGATGGATGGATGGAAATAAATAGGCTAAAATACTTTAAGGCTTTACGTGAGCGAAGACGCGCGGGTAGCTGATATTTAATAACGTGATACAATGTGACTTTTAGTGTTCGTAAATCTTTAAATTATATTTCTTCTGTTCATGTGTATGCGATTGAACTCCTCCTAAATTTATTTATTGATTTTTATACAATGTTGTCTGCGTGATTAAGTTAGTTAGATAATGGTTTAGATTCACATACAGAATTATTGAAATCCACAATTTGTCCCGTTGGTGGCGCTGCGATCGTGTTTTAATTTTTTTTTTTAATATTTGGTGAAGTTTTTTTTAAATCTCTATTTATTTATGACGAGACACTAAAATCTCATTTAGCGTTTAATAAACAATTCACATCCTGTATAGGTATAAAAGATTTTATCTAAAAGTGTGAGTTGTCTTAAACCAGTACCAACCCATATTCTATATTCTGACAGCTTAATATAATATTCTACTAAGTGCGTTTGATTAAACATCGCTATCCTCTCCAGACTATGATTTGGGGGCGATAATGTCTTTGGCATATGATCTGCATAACATCATTAAAGCCCCACATATGTATGGTTTACACATATAATCCGAGATATTATCGAGAGCTTTACATAATGCTGAAACAATTAACACAAGCACTAAAATATATTGTAAAAGCCTTTTAGGCACACAAAAGGAAGGGTTATGATTTTAGCAGTCTCTCTGTATGGTCGTATTTAAGCATGTTCCACCGTACCCTAAACTGCTTAGTTCATTTTGATCAACGAATCGATTGACATCTCATTAGTCAATGGATTCGCTGTAGTGGTCCAGATAACACAGAATACATTTTTAACACGCTTTTGTTATCTTCGGTCGTAGGTATGTTTGTAACGGAAACTTTGAATGTGATTTTGACCGACCTTGTAACTCCCGATTAATTTGAAATTTTGCATACTTGTCAAGAACCAATGACACTGCAATAGCATGAAAAATGTCAAGCGTGTTTTTTATTTTTTTAAACTATTATTATTTATTATTATTTCAAACAAAATGAATATAAGGGTCGTTACATATAAAATAGTTGAGGTCTGGCTCTACGATATTTTTATACATAAAGTCGATTTTTTCTAAAGTCGGTTTGCAGCTTTTAGTATACATTATTAAACTTAGTAGGTTTATTATTCAGTGGGCATTATTAGGATTAGCAGGCTTACTTAACTTTGTGGCAAACACGAGAGTAGTGTAGCGTTATAATGATGAAAAATATCTGTATTGTCTCAGTAGCTACAAATATTATCTCATATACATACAACTTTAACAAAAAAGAACTGACTTCAAGCGCAATGTTGAGTTGTTCGTCCATTTGTAGCGCAAATACTTAATGCAAATTATGTCGACATATATGGTTTTCTCATGGATGCCATTGTCAGAACTGGACCAAAGTAAAATGGGATCACGTAGGGAGCACTAGCTTTCAAATAAAAAAAACATTGAAATCCGTTCACCCAGACGAAAGTTATGAGGTAAAAAACATAAAAAATACAGAACTTGGAAACCACCTTCTTGTTTCCAAGTCGGTTGAAAAAAAATGCAAGCATATTCAACAACAGGTCCTATATAATGTAGTTGTTAAACAGTACTAATGAGTATTAACTGAGTTATGAGTTAATACACTCATAAAGTGTATTAAATTGTTGACCATTATATTCATTGTTAATTATTTTTTTTTCGCGTCCTTGCACAAGACAATGTAAGGAGCCTGCATGTAATTAATAGCAAGAAACTTTTTGCGATGCAAACAACTAAGATGGCTTTAATTTGATATACCGAGAAAATTATTGTCTCTGTCCGTCAAACTGACAGTGCACTTGTTTTTGTAAATGCCAAGGGGCTCATTGGAACTTGGCTTACTTACTTTATTGTTACGGGCAGTGTTTCAAATTCTATACAATATAAGCAAGTATACATACATATACAAATACCGTTATTAAAAGGGACACTGGAAAATAAGTATACACAAAATTGCATTGCTATTTTAAACGTTATAATTATTATAGTGTAGTGATAGTGTAAAAGTGATTCTTAGAACACAAGAACAATGTGTCTATACCCTTATGCATTAAAACTAAGAAGTGAAGTGCCAGTGGACGCATTCTTCATCATTATGATTATGTAGCAGTTTAAGTTAAGATAACATTACCTATTAGTCGAATAATCAGGTCAGATTGTAATCAGGCTAATTTTTATAAAGTATTTCGTTACTTTATACATAAAAAATGCGAAATTCAAGAAATCAAAGAGATATCCCACCAAAAACATTATATGAATTAAGTTGCCAACAGTCGCCACCTCCGAGAGTTTTCATTGTTAAAAAGATATCAGATCTTTTTAGAGCCAAGCTCCTCTACCGGCTATAGCTCTACAAACGAATTGGTAAAAAAGTCGTTCATATAGAATATTCAATATGTCATTTTGTCTGGATATTTGTTTCCGTCAAATAAAAATAAGTAGGTACTAAAAGACGTAAACATATTTGAAAACACCTTACAACAGAGCTCAAAGTATTTCATCATTTGAATTTTAAGCAATCATACAACTTGTTTGTACAATATCCTCCATTGTTTGTCGAACACATCGCATAGTTCCTTAACAAATTCAATACTCGTTCGAGATTAAGTTTAAAATAACCTATTGCCTCGTCTGAATAATAAGCATAGGTAGGACCAGAGTATGTACAAGAGGGCCTTGCGTCATGCATGGCAGGTAATAAGAAGACATTACAAAATTACCCACTATTGTTCTATGTTCGCGGAACATTGGGTGCGGTTATATAGGCACCGTGCTTAACGCCTACGACTGTGCCTTAACGTGCTTTTTGTTACTGTAACGTTTTACTGACACTAATTGCTTTCAACTTTGTTAGACTTAAGAGTAAACTTGCTATACTATACATAGTATCGCACACAATGTATCCCTTGCATGAATATGTAGCCATTTTATATATATTTTTATCTATACTAATATTATAAAGAGGAAAGATTTGTATGTATTTTTGCAACGAATC
>DWKO01000042.1:0-12297 GCA_018249515.1 Euriphellus phraxanor
TGCGCGATTTATGAAATGACCATTTTCCACTTTTTGAGTTATCTTAATTATTTTTTTTAATCTGTTTGCATACATTGTAAGAATATTTTTATTGTATATGTTGGGAGCCGTTCTAAAGGCCGTTTCCACAAGAGATGCCTCTTACGTTTGCAACACAGCCTTTGTGCCTTTACATGCAGCATGTAAAGTTTTGGTTTTATAATTTTAATTGTAATATTGTCACAATCAAATCTATTACTCCTCAGCTTCTCTGCCACTGGTGCCACTTTAACAGTCTACAGGCCATCCCTAATGTACCCATTAGTCCTGACATTTTCGGACATTGTCATTTTTTCTCCTCAGTTTCATAAAATCGAGAAACTGAGATCAAAGTGTATGAGGTTACCGAGTTTATCGTTCGGTATGCTTGTAAAAATAAGTAAATAAGTAGTATTTATGCGTATCAGTTTCCTTATCGAAATAGCGAACAATGTCAATTTGGACGGAATGGTTTTCGCTACCTACAATATATTGTTAAATACATGGAAATTGTGCAAATGTTTTAAAGTAACGTATCGCTCGTGTTTGTGTTTTCGGTGTGATGCGCGATGTCGTCCGGTGTTGGGCCGTCGCGTATTGCGTGGCGTGGGGCGCGGCGTGCGGCGCGGCGTGCTGCGGCTGTACCAGAAGTACAGGAAGCTGAGGCGGAGACAGGTAACTACCGACTCTCACTCGACTACGATTCCTGTGGTGGGATTGCAGTTTTTTAATATTCAGCCTGAATACTTATTAAAATATCTACAAATATTCAGTGAATTGGTAATCTTTATGCCCATTGTTGAACTTGCAGGGAGATGGAACCGGGTACGAGTTGTACGGGCATGAAATGGTAAGTCGTGCATTTTCATTCGTCTTGAGTTTTTTATATTATAAAGTATTTAAGTGATAACTTTAACCGTCGATGTCGATGGACAAGATTCACGGATTCGCACTCGACGGTTCATCCAAACTTTCGATACTCTAGCGTACTATGTACAAGATACTGAATTTTAACACGTTTAAGATATCCAGTACAGCTCAGCCGCCGCACACCTGAATCGTATCAGAAATAATCGAGCCCGAGTCGAAAACCGATCTAACGGGACCGAATCTTCGATATCGAACCATCACAAATAATTCTAAGGCATCTTCACGACGGTTTTCCTCACAGTGAGCGACGAGTACGGTACTCACGGCGGCGGTGATCAATTTTAAACTCAAACGACTTTAAAAAATTATAATCGACTCAGTCGGAGAAATGGTCCACGACCGATTTCATAGTTTCACCGCCGGGGCCCGAGCCGCCCGTCCGCACCGGTCGAAGACGGCTCGTCGCTCGTTCGCGTCAGAAATAAAATTTCACCGCACTCTTCCACGCACGACGTCTAACGCGGCACGCGCGGTTGCAGATGATGGGCCCGCCCGGCGCGCCCGGCGCCGCGGGGCCGGCCGGCGTGGCGGGCCCGCCCGGCATCAAGGGCGACAAGGGCGAGCCGGGCGCGCGCGGCAAGACGGCGAGTACCGACGGCGCTCTTTCGCGGCGCCTCCGGGACGCCCGCCGCCTCTCCCGATGTCTCCGCGACGGTCCAATTTGTGATACGAACGTCCGCCCCGGACGTGGACGCCGAGGTGTAGTCCGTTTCTTATTTGGCGCTGGTTATATTGCGACGGGGCGAAGCTACGGGGACTCACTGAAGATTGAAGTCGATAGTTGTGCCCGAGCGAGCGGATTCATCTCTAAATTTTAGAGCTTCGCCATTTAGACTGATACCTGACATTGGAAATTTTAATAAATGTAGTTTTATTTGAATTTAGAAGTGGGATATTTGAATTGAGTATGTCGTTTTACTTTGACAAACAATCTACATACGTGACTCAAATCGTTTACCTCATACGACAGACATATAACAGTCGTTAATATATACTGATAACAAAAACGGCCCGAGAATAGAATCCAAAGGCACCCCAATTTTAATATTAGCATTGAAATGTATGGACTCTCTTGATTTTCTTCTCTTTTATTTGACATGCAACTCAATATCACAAAAAAATATTGACTTTCACTTATTAGACGCAATGACATTCATCCAAAATGTCTTATAAATTTAGTCATTATGTTGGAACATGCGTAAATATATACATAGACTGTTAAATTATTGCGATGGTTCTAAACTCGCTGTTCTGTCTTAATACAGGGGGAGAGGGGCGAGAAAGGAGATGCCGGACCAATGGGATTACCGGTAAGTACTTTCCTGATCTTCTTATTAGATATTGTTTTTTTAGCTGATAATGCAGTTTATAACTGGGAAAGTTTCGTCATATTTTCTCGTAATCTATATTGCAATCCCTGACAATCAAATTTGTCGATCGATATGTCTTATCAGTTATAAGCGACGGAGTCCAGACGTAAACTAAAAGTTAACCAGCATTCTAAAAAGATAGTTACGGCCGTTGCTTTAATCAAACGGAGCACGATAACCCCATTACTGTGATGGCTACCAAACTAAAATGGTAGTTCAGTCACTTCAGTCAGAAGGCTGACGGCCGGAACATGCAATGCAGGAAGCCACTTGCAAGTGCAATAATATTTAAATATTATTAACGATTAAAACGAGCAAAAAATAATTCGTCAAACCGCACAGGGCCCGGTGGGTCTGCCGGGCGAGCCGGGCGAGCCGGGCGAACCGGGACCGCGGGTGAGCGCGCCTCGTATTTATATTCACATACCCGGACACACACCCATAAACACACACACATACGCACAACTCGGCCCACGTCGATCCACTAACATACCTAGTAGAATAACTAAAAGAATCCCTAGAGGAAATTTGCACGAATAATATTCAATTAACGCAAAACGGGACCGCGAACGTCGCCCGCGACGGAAGTCGGGCGCGACGTTCGCGGTCGCGTCGCGGGTGGCGGGGCGGTACTAACGCGGTACTAACGCGGTACTAACGCGGTACTAACGCGGTACTAACGCGGTACTAACGCGGCACCGACGCGGCTCGACGCGGCGCCGACGCGGCACTAACGCGGCGCCTCGCGCTGTGCAGGAGCCGGACGGGCGCGGCCGGGCGCCGGGCGCGCGCGCCTCGTGAGCGCCCGCGCGTCGCCGCCGCGACCCCGTCTGTGAAGCGTGACATTCGTACGTGACCGGCCAGGTGGACCGTTCCCGTTTAGTGCTCCCGTGAGACGTTGCCGTTCCCGGCGTTCGGTGTTGCGGATTTGTACACAGTGATAATCCGTCCGCGGCGCGAGTCGAGTTTCGCTCGATCGCCTCGTGGCCGTGTTGACGTTCTCGCGATGTAAATATTGTTACGATTGGCGGGCGCGCCGGCCGTGAACGTTTACGGACCGGCGATAGATAGAAATGTGAAATGATCGCTACCGAAATATTGTCTATTTATATTTGATGGCCGTCGGGCCGGATGTTGTTCTGATTTTGAAAATGTCTTCCTCTCTGGAAGATAAGGTTACATTTTTAAATGTAATGAAGATTTTGACACGAGGATACTCCGGTACCTATTTATGATTCACTTTGATTTCTCGAAATATAAAACTCAAAAAAATAAATGCTCCTATTAAAATCTGTACCAATAGAACAGCCCTTTGATTGTGGTACAAGCACACGCTAAAAATATGAAGAAACAGTCATGATAAATAGTGGATATTGTGACATATGGTGAACTCATGTAGCAATTCTCTTATGGATTATGGACTATTTTAAATCTTTTTCTGCCATCGACGTTCACGCACGTACGTACTTTTCCCTCGCAACATATTTTTTTGTTTTTAACGTCGATCCCATGGCGACAAACACGCAATTTGAAGATAATGACTTAGCGCCGCGCTCGGCCGTAATGGAAATTTCGTATTTGTTATCTATAATAATAATGCACACTTTCTATACAAGGAATATTTGTGACGTGGGTGCTACGAACACACACAAAGACAATTTCACAAACACTAAGACCCAGAATAGAATTCTAAATTCATGTACATTCCTAAAATATTTTTATTTAATATGAGCATTTCCTACAATATTTTCAAGTTAGAATATTAAGTGAAACTGAAACGTTTATGTAAGAGTCAATAATTATTATTCATCCGAAATTCACGGCCGGCGCCTGAGCAACTTGGGTACCATTATGTATTAAATTTAATTATATCTCTGTGTAACATACCTAAGTATTTTCTTCTTCGCTGTGCTAATTAATCTCTATTATATTCCTGCATTTGTAAGTATCAACTGCGATACTGTACCTATGAAATCGAATTTGTCGTACTTTAATTTAAATCTATACATAATCATAATTTAACTTAGTTCGTAAGCGACAAATAAACAAATCGACGATCAGAGTGACTATTTTTTAAGGAGTAGGTGGAACGGAAATCTCGTACCTATCTGTATATTCCGCGAACGAGCCTCATACGACCCGACCGGTGCCGACCACGTAACGCCACCTCGGAGGACGGTCGCGCTCGCGTGAGCCTCGTCGCACCTCATCTACCCAGTGACTTTAGGTTAAGCCGTACGTTCGTACTCGTTCCTCATCTCTACTTGCGGAGTCGTTCCGGAGCGTTTTGTATTGTTTGCTTTGACGTACGCTGTACATACTGAAGAGTTGTATGCGTTTTTCGTACGTTTATACCGCCGCCTTTCCTTATGAAACGAAAACTTAAGTGTACGACAGATTATATAATGAGAAAGGCGCAGGAGTTCTCCATTTTCTCTTCGTGTTTCCGTGTATTTATCGCTTAGAGGAAAATGATCTTAACTCGAATGTACAAAACTGTAACTTCTAAGCTAAGTATTCGTTGTTATGATATGTTTAGGTACTATGTGCTCATCTACGACGATAACTTGCATTTCGAATGCTCTGGGAGAGAGTCGGTCGACGGTCGTCCCTCTTCCCGAGCGTAACTCGCTCCTTTCTATCTCCTCTATTGTATTCTTACTCTAATTGTATTCAAATAAACCTAAGAATTTAGTTTTTTTATGGAAATCGAAAGTTGTCATTTGTACCATATGTCACGAGAGTCATAAAATATTGTTGTTCACAGATTATTTTCAAGGAAAATAAACATTTTGCATGCCGTGCATTTACGTCTTTCTCTTCGTTCTTTACTCCCCTCCCCACTCCTCTCCGCGCTCGTAGCCCTTCTGCTTGCCTAAACTGCCGTCTGTCAGCGATATGCTTAATTGCATGATGCAAAAAATAATCGGCATACTTCGATACAAAACTGTTATGCAGCTAAATAACCGTTTGTCATGTGCACGTGTATCGGAGTGTGCAGGCCGCTGGATGCCGAGCGCCGAGCGCTGACGTGCGAAATGTTGCAGGGCCCGCCCGGACTCGACGGTATGAAGGTGAGTGCACCGTTTCCAACCATTCTATATAAACCACTACGTTATGATATTATCGAGACTTAGAATCTTACACGTAAATGACGATGAAAATGTGATAAGAAATGTGATTTGATCTCAATCATTGATAGATTGTCAATCGCCAG
Source organism: Euriphellus phraxanor (assembly GCA_018249515.1). NCBI lineage: Eukaryota > Metazoa > Arthropoda > Insecta > Lepidoptera > Hesperiidae > Euriphellus > Euriphellus phraxanor. The sequence continues at coordinate 5,536 of DWKO01000042.1, forward strand.
ATTGGTAGGTATCTATATGATAATGGTAGTTTAGCAATAAATTTACGGAAGCATATGCTTCGCATCCCGAGCCATATGTATGGTAGCGGGCCGGCGGGCATGCAGTTTTGCCGGAACCAACACTGCCGGCCCGCCTTTACCTGTACTTCCATTTATTAGATGACTTCCGAAAGGAAGTGAATCTGTTATCGACTGTTTTGTTTATATATGTATATTTAAGATTACTCACCGATTGAGATGATTTTGCCATTTTATGAGACCAGAAAATCCTTTTAGCCGTTTTCCTGAAATCCTTGTATTACTCAAAATTTTAATAACTCAAAACAGATATTTGACTTTTATTTCAAAGATATACCTTTGCGGTAGTCTTATATTAGATATGTTAATATCTAATGATGGGAAACTTCGATTTACGATAGAGTTCCTCAATGTTATCACTGATTTTTTTAATAAATTAAGATAAATCGGCGTTATACAAAACTGACTGTCATGAAACTTTGGAGGAATGTTGAATACTCAAAAACATGTAACATGGTATTATGCTTCACCTTGACATTCTCAGGTCTGATGCTACAGAGGTACTGTCCGTTTTAACCATGAAAGTTAATGATCTAATGTTTTAAACATACAATGCAAGTCATAAACAAATTTTGCTACTTCTTGGAGAAAAGAACCCCGTTCAGTGGGGTCCCATTAACTATTGTTCATATAAGCTCGTCAATGAAAAACTTTCAAGATCCTTTTTAGAACTATTCACAAAATACTAGTTTCCTCACCACTACTCATCCCTCCCTTTTCCCTTCCATCCTCAATACTTATCAATACACTTGTCTTTCCTACCGAAATTTCTAGATATCGACATGTAATTATAATCTATGGCAAAATTACAGACATTTCATGTAGTTTTGGATAAACTTCAACAAAATTTTTATGCAAAAATATTAAGCCGCCCTGGCATACACTGCGAAATATAAAATATTTTAAGTGGATATTTAATTAAATAGGGAGCTATGAAGTCGGCGCTACTGAATGATTTTAGCCGATGAGTTAGAGCGTCTACTTCGTAACTGCCTATTAATCTGAACAGAATTAGCACACAATGTAAATCGTAAACGATAAGTTGTAGCGCGGTGCTTGTGTCGCAGGGCGCGCAGGGCGAGCCGGGCGGCAAGGGCGAGCGCGGCGACCCCGGCCTGCCCGTACGTGGCGCCGCTCTCTTGCCGCTAGCCCTACTTCTTATTGCTTACTTATTGCACGTTGTATTGCTTCTTGAATATGACTAATTATTATAAGTATTCCTACTCTTGTAGTAACTTTGTAATGTTTTGTCTTTCTCGTAAATCATGATATTAATCTTGAAAATTTTGCAGGGGACTGACGGGATTCCCGGACAAGAGGTTAGTGATTTGAGTGCAATTTTCGGTCTCCGCTTATGATCAATAATTTTGTTTTAATGTATGTTTTCGTTCCATAGGGCCCCAAGGGCGAGAAGGGGTATAAGGGAGAACCCGTGAGTGATATCATGCTAATCGTTCGATATTATAATTTTTAATCGATCCAATTTCCTCACACTTGACATCCTACTAATTTTCCAAAATTCCGGTTTCCTCGCATGCTATAACCCACCACCGCCAAGTCACACTAACCGCTCACACACCACTCGCCGCCACAAACATTACGAACACAAGCAATATAAGATTCAGGTTTACCATCGGACATTAGGTATACGAAAGACTCATCTTCTTTAAAGTTAAGCATAAAATTTTTCGTATTTCACAACGATCATTCGAGAAGGCTCAAACCTCGACGATCGGTCTTAATCTTCGACCCGAAGCTTAAGCACGTCTGACCTCTCGCGAAGAGTCGTTCCATATCGAATCGGCGGTGTAATGTGCCGCAGGGCCCGGGCGGCAAGCGCGGCCGCAAGGGCGACAAGGGCGAGCGCGGCGAGCAGGGCGTGCCGGGCCTGGACGCGCCGTGCCCGCTCGGGCCCGACGGGCTGCCGCTGCCCGGCTGCGGCTGGCGACCTTCCAAGGTATGCTGTGGTTAATGTGAGCGGACGTGCTGTATGAACGACGTCGCTGAGTATGAAAAGAATTAAAAAATGAATAGCTTTCTACCGGTGTATCCTTGAGCTGATGAAATCTTGCTGCGCATTGGGCGGCAATATTTTTGGTATGACATTTACACGCGAAAATGAAATCCGATAATAGAGTGCAATCCGAAGACAGCACATAATCCGAGTTTTTTAGCTAGAATTTTGAAGTTAAATTAGTACGATGAACTCTTTAAAGTATAAAGTAAAGCCAACGAGGTATGAACGGTAGGTGTGGGCGAACGTGCGAATTGACTCGCGTTGCCGCCTGAGGACACGTTTTTTGATGCTGTAGTATACTTTCTTCGTTGTTAATTGATTATAAGTTCCATGCACTTTTCATTGTTAGGGACTAAAATATTTTACAATTCTACGTACTACCTTACTTATCGCATTGTAGATTTTTGTAATTTTTGTAAAAATTAACTACAGTGTTAAAGCGACTATCATATCGTCGCCTTCATAATATTTCACCCTTGCAGATCTAAAACGTACGATATTATATAAATATGGGACGAGCTGTTGCCTCTCGCCGATTAGATGTCTCCTATTAAGAGGCGCTTCTAAATTTATCCGAGTGAATAAACCGATCGCACGTTTTGGACCGGAAGGTGACCGCATGCACGCTTGTGGCTATGGGTGTGGGTATGGGTGTGGTGTGGTGCATTGTGGCACGGTCGTGAGCGGAGCGGGGGCGCAGCCCGCAGTGTGGCAGGAGGCGCGCGAGGAGCGCCGGCCGGCGTCCGAGGAGGAGCCGGAGGAGGGCGCCGAGCCCGACGGCGAGCCCGACGCCGGCGACGAGTATGACGCGCGCGACGAGCGCGACGAGCTGGACCCGCCGCGCGACTACGACGACTACACCGACAACGCGCACATCGACGCGCACCGCGACTGACCGCCCGCTCGGTGCCGTCGGCTGCCGGTAAATCACTTTCTAGCGGATTCGACGGCGCGTCGTATCGTCGCGAGAGAGAACGAATGCCGTTTCGACGTCGGCGTTCGCTGCGGTTCACCGATCGAGGTAGGACATCGTGAGAAGCATAGTCGTATTTCCTAATAATTAAACTCAAATTCGAGATCGAGCGTTTCAAAACGTGAGAACTAATCAACGGTAGTTTCGTAGTGCTCGCGAATCTCGCCTCATACTAATATCCTAATTAAAGGAATGAACAGAACGGTACTAACGACGGTGGCCGTCAATCTATCGCATGCCCGATAATATTACACGACGAGTGCCGCGTTATATTACGAGAGAGGAAGTCATGACGGTGTGCGCAGGAAGCCATGCTGGCGTGGTTGCGGCGGCGCCTGGCGCCGGACGCGCTCGACAACGACCTGCGCGCGGACCCGCGCCTGCCGCGCGCGCCCTGACCGCCGCCCGCTGCATTCGACCGGCTCTAAGGTCGGTCGGTGAGGAGGTTACATTATAAGTAGGAAATAGTTTGAAGTAAAACGAAGATGGAAGTGTAATGTAATCTTAGATAGTATAAATGTCAAATTATGAAAATAGCAATGAATGTCTGAAATTAAATTAGCTTTCTAGAATCGAAAGGTCATGTTTACGTTTTAGAAGACTTTATTATTTAATAATTAGTAAGTTATGTGCGTAAGTAAATATCTCAGTGAACTTAGGTTTTATACTAAATTAAATAATGTAATAAAAGATTGTCAAGTTTCTTTATGTGTATGTTGTATTTGTAATATTGTAAATTCGTAGCAAAAGTAATAATACTGAATTTATAAAAAAATTGACTGAAACATATATCCAATTTTATACCATTCGTAACACTATATTCGCGATATAATTGATCAGCATTTTTAGTTACTTATAATTATATTGTTTGAAAACATAAATCTATAATAAATGTTAGTTGTAATAATAATGATACGTGCTATATGATAAATGTATCTGTGAATCGTGTAAATATTCTTAAACATTATTGCGCTGTTAGGTATATATATAACTTATCACGCGCGCCCGCCGCTTGTGCGCCGCGAATCGCATGAGGCACGTCTCACGCTTCGCGTCACCCCGCGTCACCCCGCATCGCCCCATGTCGCCCCACGAAGCCCCACGACGCCCCACGTCGCGTCCCTCGTACCTATGACCATGACCGAATTACTAATCAAATATTTCTTCCTGTTTACAAAACATTTGCTTCGTAGCGCAATGTGCAAAGCTACAGCAAATATAATTAGTCTACTTGTACGTACCGAATATAACCGACTGCGGGCAGGTGGCCACCTTATAACATGCTTAATGGTCGCAACTTAGAGTATTGCTAAATATCGCAAATGTACAGAGGACGGAGTAATGGAATTCTGCCACCTTAAATAAATTTGTATATAGATTAGAGTAATAAATTATCATAGATGTAATACTGGGATTTGTTTTGCTTTAACGTGTAGCGATGTGTACCGAGCCGGTCTACCGTCCGGTCCGGGACCACCAGGACTCGATGAAGTCAGCAGACATGCATTTCCGCGGCCAAGGCTGAGGTGCCCTTTTCCGTCTATACATTTTTATTATTAGTTAAGCATTGCTTTTATTACTTATATTAATCTTTTGCGATTGGACGGAATAAAATTCGTGCATTCTTTTTAATTGTGAGATATTATTATGAGCCTACAAATAATACTCCGGTAGGGACTTCACCTCACACTAGTTCTCTCGAGTCGAAATCCTACTCGTATGTGTTAATAAGATTATTGTAGCTAGTAAGGTGTGTCGTATTTTCTTATCATGGTAGTTGACGCATAGCTTATTTACTACCTCATGTTTTAAGTTGTTACTTAAAACGTGGCAAAACAAAACAATATTTAACTATATTTGACCGGCAGCTTTGTTTGTAGACATATCATAAAATCTTTGACATTAAATATTTCGTATCATTACCGTGCTCCCGCTTTCTGCTTCCGAATGAGGATTATATTTTTCGGATGTCATTATGTATGTAAATAGATTTACCTATGGCCTAAACATCTTGGTGGGTTTGGCCCCGCGAGGTGTCGGCACAATAGTCCTAGTTTCAGGAGTGGCTTGCGAATATACGACATATACATGTCATAAACATGGAGTCTCGAAGTCAATGAAGAGGAGAAAAAGTAAAACTTTGTTATTATTATAACAATATAGACATCAAGTAATCGGAAAATAGCTACACGGCGAACGCGGGCTTGAGGATCTAATATAATCTAAACGTTCTCATTGTAATTAATAACACAAATTGATCATAATTAATTGTTGGATACCTGTTGACAATTATTTTTGCAATTGCGGCTACCGTATCTTTGTCTCAATCGATAAACATTATACAACTTTACCTTATGTATTATCTTATAATTTATATGAATACCTGATTGACTCTCTTCATCTATATGCAGGTTGTCCCGTAATAATCAAATAACCATCAACCCTCGGAAGTCCAGCAAAAGCGTTGTCCTATCAGAATACGAACTATTGCTTCAGAAAAAAGAAGGATTCTGGGTTTAACGCCCCGTGCTCATATTTGGTGTATTTCGGAAACGTTTCGCCGTCGCGGGGGAACTACTGAGCCGATTTTAATGAATGAAGTATCAATTCATTCGTAGTCATGTCCCCGGTGACAGAGACATATTTATGCTATCGTAGACAATGTGTCAGTTGACATTTATAAAAAGACTGAGATTCTCTGAAATTATTTTGTTGGAAACGTGTGGAGTAGGATGCCAAATGAAAGAGGACAAAATTCTGAGTAATCAAATACAAATAAATATAGACAATATGCAATATCAACAAAATAACAATTGTATTGTATTACAGCGTTAATTGCCAGTGTGGGCCGCTTGAAATGTTGTTATGAATTAAATGTTTGCTCTCAGAAGGAGTATCTCAATTAAACTGTTTTTTTATATAGGATATAGGCTCTCTAGTATTTCGGACCCTCATTACTTTTGCCTGTAAATTATATAGGAAAAATATAATTTACAGAAATGACGTCGAAACTATGACGAATTCCATTGAGAAATTGTATCGTAGATTATTTGTATTTGTTTTAATTGTCCATCTATTCGGTAACCGTCGATCCTTGTAAATACGAGTCGAGTACGATACCTATCCTAACGTAACAATAACAATAAAAAAATTCCTGGAACAATATTATGAAATTATTTTAGTTATGTTTTTTTTACTGAAATACGTTAATCTGTATTCCAAAGTGAGTGACCAGGGAGACGATAACTTAATTTTTTTAATTTTTCAATCGACTTCAAAAATGAAGGTTCTCAAGTCGACTGTATATATTTTTTTGTATTCCTCAAAACTTCCGACTGGGTGAAGCGATTTTGATGATACTTTTTTATTTGAAAGTTAATGCTTCCCATGTGGTCCTATTTTAATTTGGTCTAGTTCTGATAATGGAATCCAGGAGAAAACAACATAGTCTTAAATTAGCAGTAAGTATGTGCGCGACAAATGGACGAATAACTCAATATCGCGTTAACCGATTTCGATTATTCTTCTTATATTGGAAAGGGTTTACTTAAAGGGTATTATTATGAGAGTTTGGTGAGGTTCTGATTATAATAAAGTAATGGAACTCTTTAATTCTTTGGAGCAAGTGAACAATACTCACCCAAATATTTTAGGCTATCCGGTTATTTCAGTCACCTACCGTAACGTCGTTATG
>DWKO01000043.1:0-12244 GCA_018249515.1 Euriphellus phraxanor
GTGTAAAGTACAGACAAAAGCATAATTTTATATTTAATTTACTTACAACTGATGTTTACATTTCTTCAATGATAAGTTATCGATTTTTACAACATGCTTATATATATTTTATAACCTATATTTTGTTGAGAAATATGTGGTCTTGTCTCACAAAGCATAGTAACTGCTATTCACAGATATACTTGTGATAGCTAAGGAATTAATGTAATGAGATTGAGATGAGAGATTGACAAAAATCTGTTTTATGGGGTTTTGTAATATAATCTAGAAACCAAAGTCGTAAACGTAAGATTGAAATGGATCCTTTAGAGTAGTACTTAGAATGATTAAATTGTGCTAGATTAACAGTTCAAATCTAATTAGATATGTAGGTAGCATGTCCTGAATTGGTACAATACCAATAGTGTTAAATTTTAACATTCAAATGACTAGTGTCAGCTTGTAACTTAGAGTTACATTAGCCGTTTTAGCGTAGATAAAACAGTTTGTTGATTAGTATCGGAAGGATGTTGCAATAGTTTTATTCCAACATTCCTTTGACTTCATTAGCAGCTAAATCGTCGATTAATATTAAGCAGTACATTTATATAATTATATGAAGTAATCAAATAAAGCAATAAATTAAATCTAATGGACAGTTTCACTTTACTAAATCGACAACAGCTCACATAGACCCGTGATCGTGACGATCGACAAAGTTAAGCAGCAGCGGGCGCGGTCAGGAGATGGATGGGTAATGCAAGTGGCTCGATTTCATGCGCATTTCCGTGCTTCGGAGAACACGTTAAGCAGTGGGTCTGGGTTGTTATGGACAGATGGCAGTCGTTAGACCTTATCGGAGGCACTGCGTTTTAAAAGATCCCGTCAGAAATGATCTCACCATAAATCAACCCGCCGAATTTCACTTGCGGTCAATTTTTTCACAATTGGAAGAAATTTTGTTATGAAATAAAATCACGGGAATTGTAAACATCGAGACATTTATTAAACTCATCCATAGCATTGTAAATACAGTCTTATAATAGGAAACTGTAACACATCAATAAGTATAAGTACTGAGGGTAGTAATTAGCGTTCATCGTATTTTTTAACACTTCATCACTAGTGTGTACTCTTGCCTAGTCGTGATAGCCTAATGGTAAGTTCCCGGCCTCTCGCTTGAGAGTTCATACCCCAGGCACTTCTGATTTTCCCAAATTATGTGTGTATTAGAAATTAATTGTCACGTGCTTTAACGGTGAAGGAAAACATCGTGAGGAAAACTGCATGCCTGAGAGTTCTCCGTAAAGTTCTTACAGACATGTGAAGTCTACTAATACGTACTTGGCCAGCGCGATTGACTACGGCCTAACCCTTCTTATTCTGAGAGGAGACCCGTGCCCAGCAGTGGGACAGTAATGGGTCGATGATGTGTAACCATTTTTGTGATATCATATCTTTCCAAATAAAGGTACTTTACAACTGAAGTCATACTCCTTTAAGTGTGTAGTGGGCACAGCACATGCAAACAAGATAATAAGTTGTTGAACAAAGTAATTTGTATCAAGATTTTTATCTGCTATCGGTATGTGATTTCCTTTCTCTATTTTAATTCAATGATTCGTTGCGTAATTACGCTATGTATAAAAACCGCTATATTAACCAGAAGAGAAAACTTTGTACCCCTTTTATTGCATATGCGCGTACGGATTACATTAATGTGGCGGGGGAGTGCGAAAAGCTAAAATTGGCATATGACAAACGTGCTAGAAATACATTTAATATAATTATTTTCATATTCATTGCGTACGTTCATACTATTAATGTAAAACACGAACAGTCTGTGACGTAACCACGGATTATGAAAAGTTTCAATACAGCCAACAGTTGCAGAGAGATTTAATGAATTGCGGTCGAATTTTGACTGTTAGGCGATCACTAGTGCTCTTTAATTTTGATCAATTTAACACAGACAGTAAGAAATTAATGTAGATTGTCCTGCGTGACGTCACAGATTCTATGAACCAATCTCCTATCCCCAATGTTTGTTACTCTCCTTACCTTTATAAAAACTTGTGAAATAGTTTGGACATTACTTATAAAAAACCCTAAGTAGTAAGTCGATAGCAATACAGATACATCAAAAACATTTAATATCGGTATATTATTAATAATATTGATAATCTACTGGTTTAGTACCTGAATTTCTCGAGAAATATTGCCAGCTAAAACGCTTTTATTATTACTTATTCAAACGGATACATGTATTATTTCTATATATGAATAGTTAATTATTTTATTATTATCAAAAAAGTAGTATATAAGGGAACCCAGCGTTCTGGGTTCTGCGACAAGCCGGAGCTTTGGATGGCATTTTTAATTAGTAGAATTCTATTGTTTAGTCTTTTTATACAATTATAAAATTGAAAATATGACAGCTAAACAATTTTTTTTCCGTGTTTATGGCGATGGCGTATATACGCTCAGCCAACGACAAGTAAAACGGGGGAAACGAAAGGATTCATAAAAAAACGGAATTAAATTTGGAAAAGGAAAGATCAGGGTAGCATATTGGAGGAAAAACTATATATAAATTTCAAATAAATTAAATAAAAATAATAAGGTACTAGCATAATAAAATATATCTACAATATACAAATATACATTCACACGTATGATACATACGTAACTAAAATAAGTTACGCTTGTGTTAAGCATAAAGAATTATATGAATGGAAAAAAAGGAAAGGAATATAATATGAATACAATACTATAATATCAAATTTTGATATCGTTTTTCATTATAAATAAAGCTATAATTTTATATATATTCGGATCCAAGGAGGAGAGCAAATTGGATACACAGGACGGGAAAGGAATTTTAAGTGTTATAAGATCCTTAATGAAAGAGGAACGATCGAACAAATCACAGGCAAAAAGTATATGGTTTAGGTTATGACTATCTCTTTGACAGTCACATTCAGGATTATTAATTATACTCAATCTGAAAAGGTGTTCTTTTGTACATAAGTGTCCCAGTCGCATACGTATAATAATTGACGTAATCGACTTGTCAAATTTTATTTTATAAAACCAAGGTTTAACAGGGACCGTTGGTTGAATTTGTCTATAGTATTTGCCTTTTTTTTGAGAACTCAAGGACCAAGATTCGTTCCAAGACTCGTAAAGATGATCTTTAGCGAGCGATGCTAAATCTTGGGGATAACATTTGTATGGAAATATGTCACCACACTCCACTGCCTCGTTCGCTAATTCATGTGCTTTTTCATTGCCTCGTATGCCACAATGACTTGGTAGCCACACAAAAACCACCTCAAATGTTTTTAATATACATTCGCGAAGTTTATGTCTGATATCAAAAATTATTGCATGTTGAGATTTTAATTTAAATGGGGATTTTGACATTATCTGTAGAGCACTTTGAGAGTCTGTAAATATTAATGTTTTCTTAAGCTTCATTATCAGAATATATTCAATTGCTTTTAAAATTCCATAACATTCACCCGTATATACAGATGACTGCGGCGGTAGTTTAATTTTCTGTACAATATTAAATTGCCAATGAAACACGCCTACACCCACACAACTGTTTTTAGAATGCTTGGATGCATCACAGTATATAAAATGCCAGCCTTGCCAATTGTTATCTATTATAGAATTAAATTTAACGTTACAGTTAATATCATCTTTTACAATGCCAAAATTGCTCACTATGGGGCGGATGACTAGAGAGTCATAATTATATTTAAATAGAGGTAGTGAAGTGCTAGAATGAACAGAAGCTTCAATAGAATTAAACTTATGAAAGCTTTTAAGGAGACGGGGCGATGATTTATGTAACCAGTAGGCAGATGTCATTGTTTCTGAAACTTGGCGGATTTTCATTAAGACTGGATGGTTATAAATTTGAAGACATCGACTGTAAAATCTGTCCGATAAGTATTGACGTCTTAAATGTAGAGGGGGGTCCCCACATTCAATTTGTAATGCATTGATTGGGCTAGATTTCATGGCGCCTGAAATAATCCTCAGAGCTTTTGATTGCACGCTATCTAACTTTTTTAAAGCAGCTGCACAGCATGGTTCCAATAAAAATATACCATAATCGATAACACTTCTTATTAGGGCATTGTACATAAGTTTCATTGTGTACGGATGAGCGCCCCACCATACACCTGACAAACACTTTAGAATATTAAGGTTTTTTTCGCATTTATTGGCTACATATTGGCAATGCGGTAAACCAGAGAGTTTTGAGTCTAAGATAACGCCTAAAAATTTAACTTCATTTTTGAATAGCATGCCAACATTATCATAAATAATATTTACATGCGGTACTTTTCTGATTCTGGAAAATAAAACTATTGTGCTTTTGGGGACTGATATTTCCAAACCATTAATGTCCAACCATTTCTTAAGTAATTCTAAAGAAGATGTCAAATTCTCACATGCCACATTTATGGAAGGATTGCTAGTATACAGTAATAGATCATCAGCATATTGAAGGGTTTTGACAGTATTGTGGAGAGATTTATCCAAATCGTAAGTGTAAATATTATATAGTATGGGGCTTAACACCGATCCTTGTGGTAGACCTTTCCATACAACGCGAGTAATGGTTTCATCTTCTAAATTTAAATTAATGACTCTCTCCGATAACATATTTATGATAAAATTTGCTAGCAAAATAGGGATATTTAATTTAAGCAACTTGAGTCGCAATATTTCAATAAGAACATTATCGTATGCAGATTTTAAGTCTAAAAAGGCTGATATAACATTTTCATTTTTAGAAAAGGCTAGACGTATATCGGTTACTAAGACACTTAAGTTATCGAGAGTACCTTTTCCCCTCCTAAATCCAAATTGTGTATTAGCCAAAAGATTATTACTTTCAACAAACCATTCTAGTCTATTTTTCACCAGATGTTCAGCAACTTTTACTATAGTAGTCGAGAGGGCAATGGGACGATAGGATGTTACGTCTGATGGAGGTTTATCTGGTTTTAAAATTGGTACAATAATTTGAGATTTCCATGAAGGGGGGATGTGTCCACTGATCATAACAGAATTAATTAAATTTAAATAATATTCGTTGAGACCTTGACAATTATTTGAAAGAAATGAATAAGGAATGCCATCAGCACCCGGTGCTGAATCTTTTAAGTTATTAAGTACAGCTGTTAATTCATGAAGCGCAAATGGTGAATTTAATCCTACTTCATCAGTGTAATTTGGAAGAGAAAGTGGAATTATATTATTTTCAGGAACATATGGGGGCGCTAGTTTGTCCATAAATTGGCTTCCAACTGAAAACGATATCGCATGGGCAGTGGTTGAGTTATATGCTGTTTTAAATTTCTTAATGTTCTGCCAAACTAGAGAAGCACTAACATTTGGGCATAGAGAGGCACAAAATTTTTGCCAGCCTTCTAGCTTTTTTTGTTTTAAAATTTTCTTTGATTCTTGTGATGCTTGACAGTAAACGTCAAAATTCTCGTTTGTCATTGAATTGCAATAATCCTTTTCAGCTTGTTTTCTTTTAGCAATTGCCCTAGAACAATCTTCATCCCACCAAGGCGGTGAAGGAATTTTATCTGGCCTAATTTTTTTAACAGGAAATGATTCATCAGCAGCTTCTATCATAATATTGGCTAAGGCTTTTGCGCAGATTGTTTCCTGCCCTATGGAAATTTTAGGCAAACTAGATAGTCTTTTCTCAATATTGGATTGAAATAAACTCCAGTCTGGGTTATTGAGTTTGTATTTGAGACGAAGAGATCGTTTAAAAGATGGTAATTTATAAGGAAAAGTGATGACCAGTGGCATATGATCACTACCATACGAATATGATAATGGTTGCCATGAAAGAGTGGAAGCAAGATCTGGAGTACATATAGATACATCTGGGGCACTATTACCTTCTTCAGGGCGAGTGCGCCGAGTAGGCATACCAGTATTAAGTACACACAAATTATTTGTATCTATAATTTCTAATAAAGATTCACCATAACATGTAGATTTTGAACTTCCCCATGCACTATGTTGACAATTTAGATCTCCTAATAATAAAAACGGTTTAGGCATTCTGCTTAATAGCACATTTATTTCAGACAAAATAGCTGATGAAGGGTTAGGTATGTATATTGAAATTATATTTACATTATTTAAATAAGCACCAATAGCACAAATGCCATCACTGAGTGATGGCAATATGAGTGGGGTAAATGAAACCGACTTTTTTATGAGTATGGCTACGCCACCATACCCATCAGCTCTATCTTGTCTGAGACATGAATAGCCAGGAATTCTGAATGAATAACCAGGCTTTAACCATGTCTCAGACAGTGTAATAGCTATAGGATTATATTTATTAATTAAGCATAGTAAGTCACTTTTGTTACTTACTATGCTGCGGCAATTCCATTGGACTATTTTGGCTGACTTGTCCATCTTGGTTTTGCACATTATTCAATTCATCAATTACTAAGGCAGCGTTGTGCGGTTTTATTATATTTAACTTGATTAATGTATTAATTAATTCATGTATGACATCTTTGATAGAAATAATATCATCATTGCTTTTTGATATGGCAGAACCATTTGGTGCACATAAAGTGGGATTATAATCTTTAATTTGAGAGTTGTGTGCTGCTTTATTATACCCTTGCACAAGTTTGACTGGTGCCCGAGGTTTTAAAAATACATGTTTTTTATATGATTTACTTGTAGTAGTGTTTGGTTGAGTGTCAGTAATACAATCAGATATTAATGTATTTGGTTCAGATCTTAAAACTTCAGAATATGATTTGTATATAGGGGGGTGTAATTTAGAGGCTTCTAGATATGACATGCAACTTTGTGCCATTGTTAATTTAATTCTCTTTTGTCTTTCAAATTCTGGACAGCACTTATTTATGGCAAAATGACACCCAGAACATGAACTACAAAAAGCATTATTTTCATCAATAGAACAAGATTCCCCTGTATGTCCCTTACCACATTTATAACATTGTGGTTTAGATCTACAATGTACCTTGGTATGTCCATATTTGCAACAATTATAACACTGTATAGTTGGATATATATACAATTCTACACTTAGGGCATTATAGCACATATAAATTCTTTTGGGCAGTATCTGACCATCAAAAGTTAAAACTACAGTCTGAGATGGTTTCCATATAGCCGTACCTTCAACAATTACCTTGTAATTAAGTCTACGCACCCTTATAACCTCACCACAACCTATAGGTACAGACAAGTTGGATTTAATTTCATCTATAGACCATTCTGAGGGTACACCTCTTACTAAGCCCATTCTCGTTACATTAAAAGATGGGATAAATGCCTTTAAATTGTTTTGTTCTAAAATACTATTTAAGACAAAGTTGTTAGCATCTTCATAGTGAGCAAATGCCATGCTCAATCTATTGCGACCTATTCTCTTAAGGCTGCCATTGATAATATTTTTAATAATGCTATTATTTTTCCTAAGGAAATTACCAAACATAATAGGGTGGAGTGTGGTGGCATCTGATACAGCTTGTTGTACTTTTTGAACATGTACTATGAAAGGTCCATTGTCTGTTCCAATATATTGACGGGTGGGCCTGGGTGACTCTGTACTTGTGTTATTACTGGTTACATTTTCAGAGGATTCTAACTTGGAAGATTCTAAATTAGATTTAGGAGAAGTAGACATTTCTGAATTTACAAAGCTATTATGGGTATTATTAATTTTTTTATACGGAATCTGTTTTTTTCGGTCATTTTCACTAGAATCTTCGCTCTGTACACACATACAACTGCGGTTGGGATTATTGTGATGTTTTGATGTATCGGTCCTTCTCTTTTTATTGCAGAGTTTGCAAATTTTCCGACAAGCTTTAACTCGTTTTCTGTCTGATTTTATAGAACCGTCCGTGTCCATGCTCGATTCTAATGTAATGTTAGCTCCGACCGGAGGGATTTCAGGTCCCCCAGGATCGAAATTACCTTCCTCCTCAGCCATAAATATTTAAATACACTTACCCAGACGTAATAATTACAAATTTATATATTATGTGATAAACTAATAAGAAAGAAATTATAATACACTACTTAACTGATCTTTAAATTACTTAAAATTAAATTATATTGCAAAACACGAAAAAATACTCCCGCCAAGTTAAACGTTTCCCGCGCTTTTTTTTCTTGTCAGTTTTTAACATTATTTATTAGTAAAGTGGTTAGGGTTGCCACATTGAATGTACATTTTGTATTTTCTACATTTAAGAAAGTTTTATGTCCATGTAATTAAAATTAAAGAAACTAATCCAAAATGATGGCACAAATGGTGTCCTCTCCACATTGGCAATTGTAATGTGGGTGCACATTATAATGAAATTTGGAGTGAGGCATGATTTGCAGCCATTTTAGAAACTTTTCTCCGTGGAAATGCTTGTTTGTATCAAAGTTAATGTTGCAGGTCAAAAGACGTTGGGATGATGACGTTGTCTTCAAAAACTGTGCACGCTCCGAACCTGAGAAGAAACCGAATACATTTATTAATGACTCATTAAGATCAGAATTCCACAAGAAATTTATGGAAAAATATGTTAAGTAATTTTAATAAAATTGTAACTGATAATTATTAAGTATAGTGTTAATAAATGAATTTACAATACAATTTATTTTCGTCTCAGTACCTATTCTTATAAAATAATCTAGGAACTTGCCATAATGAAACATTTTGGAGAATAACTATTAAATACATATTTGTTTATGTTTATGTCGAAATTCAATCGGCGGAATAAAATAAAGTAATTAGTGCGCGTATTTATGTCATCTCGGGAAAGACTTTACTAGTCTTATTTAATTATTTTTTTATAATTTTTGTTCTACTCCCTCAACCAACCTGCCAAATCATTGTAAAATTATTTCTAAAAATTATTGATGATCAATCAAAACTCTAATCAAACAGAAAATATTTTATTTCGCCTACAAGTTTTCGAGATACGAACTAACTTAACTTTTTTTACCATTTTTTTTGACACAACCAAAGATTTTAAAGATCAGACTATTTAAGCTTAGATTCTTCCGTAGAATATGCATGTAATCTAAATTCGTCATTTAGGTTGGTAACTGCCTGGCCGAGGATTGATCTCAGAACCCTCCGAAAGTCAGACTGGTATGATGATCGCAATTTTCGAGTAATTGCGACCTAAGGCTATGCGACAGAAAGAGGCTTTTTGTTGCTTGTATTTCAAAAATACATCCTTTCAAGCTTATGAACAGATAACTTATTCGCACCAAGAAAATATGATAAATTTATTTTCTTATTTTTATACTGTAAACGGGACTTAATCGCGTACTATTTTAATCGAAGTATTTACCTCGACTCTCGACGTTCGACGACGGAGCATCAGTCTACTCGTGACCACGGCCGTTGCGAGAGTCGAGGTAAATACTTCGATTAAAATAGTACGCGATTAAGTCCCGTTTACAGTATAAAAATATGAATACAAATCATGAAAGTATAAAACAATTTATCGTTAACTGTCTCTTTGTTTCACGCGATATTAACGCACGCAGTAATAAATACGTTTTTATATTTATTGTCCAGGATTGCCATTTATGTAAGAAAAAAAGTACATAGTATCAAAATAAAGTTTTTTTCTATTACCATATCTTCGGAATTACAGCATAAAAGAGATCTATTTCCTTGTATTATAAAGCATTGGGATATGTAAAGGTAAAACAGCAGAACTTTCGTCTTTACATTTTTTGCTTTCATAAGTGTAAAATAATGTAAGCTTAAACAAAAACTGGTAAATAATTGTCAAGCTCCAAGATGTCGAAAAGGAAGTTATTTGGCGCGAAAATTTAATTTCGACGATATGTAATTTTGTGTCATTTGCCAAATTAGTTTTTCTTCGAGTGTTAATGTCTAATAATGATGGATTATTACCCCTTAACAATTTGTAAATGGACAAATATTTGGGCAAGTGATTGAAATTGAAAAACGTGTTTTTGGGTTTTCGTGGGAAAGCACCTCGAAAAATTCTAATAAAGTTTCTGCCACTTTACTAGAATTTAACTGGACCAAAATTGGTATTTTTGAATTGACCACGTTATTGAGATCGATTGGTATTCTTTATTTAACTTGAAATATTTATATGAAGTACTTTAGCTGAATGCATTAATTTATGCGATGCCAAAATAATAACAAAAAAATGAAAAGAAGGAAAGTCAAAGTCAAACCACAAAATTTATGAAATGTCAGCTGTAAGTTTTACACTAAGTAATTAAGTATGTAGTTTCATAAAAATGGCGTCCGGAGCAGATGAGGTTACGTTAGCGCAAACTGCTTCTAAAAGTGGTGATACTATATTTACGAAGATATTAAATGGAGATATACCAGCGAAATTTGCTTACAAAGACGACCAGGTACTAATTTTTATGTATAAATGATTAATATTTTTTTGTTTTAGTTTTATAAGTACCGGCTGGCTGGTAACCGAAATCATCAGCTGTTTTTTATTATCTCTAATTTTTGTAACACGTTGTGAACATGATAATTTTTTCTTTTTCTTTTATTTATTTATTCAAAAACATCTGTACATCCGTCATTATTCATTTGCTCTTTTATACGCAATATCGGTAAGTAATTATAAGGGCTTTCTTATGATATTATCTAACCCAAAGCCATGCAGTTGACATTGCAAATGAGGGTTTAATTAGATAACTATTTAGAATGCAATTTTTCAATCGTTTTCTATGGGCAAAATGAGTAATTTTTACCTGATTATGGTAAGGGTTATGAGAAGTATATAACCAGTTGACACCGTTGCAAATGAGGGTTAATTAGATACCTATTTAGAATGCAATTTTTCTAACGTTTTCTGTGGGCAAAATGAGTCATTTTTACCCGACTATGGTAAGGGTTATGGGAAGTATATAACACTGATTGAAGTAACGATAGACTGAGCACAAGTGTCCAGACAGCAGCTGGAGAGAGCAAAGTTTCCTGTGGATCTGTACTTGCATCAGGGCTCGGCTTTAAGCCCTTACTTGTTTCTCTTGGTGATGGATGTCTGATATTAGACATGAAGACGAAGCTCCCTGGTGCTTACCTTTTGCCGATGACATAGTGCTTGTGGGAGAAAAGGAACCTGAGGTGCAAACAACTGGAAAAATTGCAGGGAGCCCTCCAGTAGCATCGAGAATATAGGTCTAATGACTACTCTGGCTGGCCAACTAAAGCAAGCACAGAGGTAGGGGCCTGCTCGTCTCACTGTCCGCTCAGTCTGCCAGAGGTGTGGAGCAGATGACTCCTGCAGGAGCACTGGGATCCATGGTGTTGCTATTCACCAACAGCTCGCCAAACTGTCTTGCAGAATTATTATTATCATTAAATGGTAGCAATATTGCTTGCATCTCTATTATAGCAACACATTGCAGTAAATGTATCGCCCATTTAGAAGCATTATAGAAGTTATCTTACTATGAACTATACTATAACTTTCTTTATCTAATACAATAAACCCTTATTCCAGTGCGTAGCTTTCCACGATGTGAACCCGCAGGCACCCACTCATATTCTGATCATCCCGAGGAAGCCCATCCCGCAGCTGTCCAAGGCTGGTGATGAGGATGAACAGTTGCTCGGTGAGAAATCATGGATGTGTTCATCATCAACTTATTATTGACCCACAGCTGGGCACGGGACTCCTTTCTAAGGAGAAAGATTAGACGGTTTGGTTTGGAATTCGGTTGCGCGCTCAATTGTAAGATGCCAACGGGTAAGATGTGGAAGGACCTTCCTTCCGAGGTATTCCTCGAACACTATGACATGAGGCTCTACAAGAGCTCTTCTTAAAAGACGGCAACGCACAGGCGGCCCTGGTGTTGGGAATGTCCAGAGGCGACGGTGACTGCTTTCCATCAGGGAACCTGCCTCAGTACTACGCTACATGTAAAAAAAAACATGGCTGCAACAAACTTCCATCACCATCGACCCTTTACTGCCCCGCTGCTGGGCACGGGTCCCCTTTCAGAATGAGAAGGGGTAGGCCATAGTCCACCGCGCTGGCCAAGTGCGTGTTGGTAGACTTGACATGCCTGTGAAAACTATGGAAAACTCACAAGCATTCAGGTTTCCTCACGATGATTTCCTTCACCGTAATGGTGATAATT
This sequence comes from Euriphellus phraxanor, assembly GCA_018249515.1. Lineage (NCBI taxonomy): Eukaryota > Metazoa > Arthropoda > Insecta > Lepidoptera > Hesperiidae > Euriphellus > Euriphellus phraxanor. The sequence goes on from DWKO01000043.1 coordinate 12,181, forward strand.
AATTTGTAATACGGAAATCATTTAGAAAAATTAGGTGTGTGCCTGGGATTCGAATTCCGGAGCT
>DWKO01000044.1:0-12230 GCA_018249515.1 Euriphellus phraxanor
ATTATGTACGTATTAGAAATTAATGATCACGTGCTTTAACGGTGAAGGAAAACATTGTGAGGAAACCTGCTTGCCTAAGAGTTCTCCATAAAGTTCTCAAAGGTGTGTGAAGTCTACCAACACGCACTTGGCCAGCGCGGTGGCCCCTTCTCATTCAGAGAAGAGACCCTTACCCAACAGTAGGACAGTAATGGGTCGATGATCATGATGATGTAATTAATAGTTGATACTTGTTTCTCCGTACTGCCTAAAATATCCGTATTGTGTTAACTTATAAATAGCTGATAATGAGACAACGTGAATAACTTTTGAATAAATTATGATACCTGTAATATTAACAGGTGTAGGTAACTCAAGGCGACAATTGAAATCTTTAATCTCATTAATTAATTAACGTTTCAATCGTTTTGTCTTAACTAACAATGCTGTCTGGATATTTCGCAAAGATGCTAATATTACGGGCGTTCTAACTGAATCTGTAGGTACCTAGTACTGTAGAACGTTATTATGTCACCAGGGGAGGCACCTCCACCTTTATAAACCACCGTGAAACAATTTTCGTATTTCGGTTGGAGAGGAGTGGTCGCAAAACACACACAATGATATGGAATGAGCTTCCTTCCGAGGTATTTGTTGAACGGTATGACATGGGTCTGTTTAAGAAAGGTGCCAAAAGAGCTATCTCATTGAAAGCCAAGCCGTGTTGCAAATATCCATAGGTGACGGTGACTGCTTTTCATCTAGTGCCCCCTCTGCCTTATCGTTAAGTTAGATAAAAAAAACAATGCCTTATCGTCAGTTTAGATAAAAAACAGGCAAGGCATCTTAGTTCTCAGGAATAATATGAAAGAAATAATTCATTTATTTGTTAATAGAAACTGCAATAATTAATATACCTAATCTTAGTCTAGATACATAGTATAACAAATTATAGCATTATAAATTATTACATTAATAACGCATCTTCGTATATAACTTCGGCCTGTTTGTGGTTGAAAGCGTAATGTGGAGGACAATGGAGTCCGGTGACTATATCAGGTGGCCTACACGCTCGTTTGCTGCTCTTCTAACAAAATCATATTCTAACAAATTTTAAAATGAGCCAAAAGGGTTTTAGCTTTAGTGTACTTGAACATCGCGAAATCATAAAACATAATAACAACAGTAGTATTAAACTGCAGAATGAACAAATCAATATATCCAATTCTCCTTTACCTAATATGTTCATTAACACACAGTTTTTCGCAGATCTAATGCGTATAAAATTACAGCTATCACGTCACAAAACTAAAACAACGATTATTAGTTGTACTAGTAACGATTCATAGAGAAGGGTTGGAAACACTTTAAAGGGCCGTCAATCCGGCGAACATGTCACTAAACGATTAAAAGCGATTCACCTCGATGCATTATTGTCTGTTCTCAGAATAAGAAGTGTAAGACCATAGTCCACCGTGCTGGCTAAGTGGGTGTTGGTATAGTTACATCTTTGAGAACTCTAGGGAGAACTTTCAGGAGGGCAGCTTTCTTCGCGATGGTTTCCTTCACCGTTAAAGCAAGTGACAATTTATAATACGTAACGTAATGTTATGACACATTATCAAAATTTAACTTTCACTGTAATTTTGACGCGTCCACATTCGTGATGCGTTGTCATTAAATTTTGTGGTTGCTCTTCTTCATAAATTGTAGACTTTCCCTGTTTTATGACCATAAGAAATATGTTTCAATGATTGTTATAATTTTCCTTGTAAATAAATATCAAGGAGTACTTGAAAATTAGGTATTTTAATTTCATACTCAAAGTAGTTGATTACTGTCCCACTGCTAAGCATGGGTCTCCTCTCAGAATGAGAAGGGTTAGGCCATAGTCCACCACGCTGACCAAGTGCGTGTTGGTAAACTTCACATGCCTGTGAAAACTTTATGGAGAATTCTTAGGCATGCAGGTTTCCTCACGATGTTTTCCTCACCGTTAAAGCACGTGATAATAAATTTCTAATACACACATAATTTCTCAAAGTCAGAGATGCGTGCATGGGATTCGAACCCCGAACCTCCCGAGCGAGAGGCCGGAATCTTATCGGCGACGACTAGATCATTAGCGCCGGTATTTAAAATTAAAAATTACTTGAATTTAATAAGTGCATAGCATCATCATTATAAAGTAAAATATCATGCAAGGCACACAACTTGATACCAATGATGTTCTGTATTCGCTTTTAATGAGCTTTATACATATACTACAGTCCCGTTTTTAGTAAGTAATTGCACATTGCACGGGAAATTCTACAAATTACAATGTTCCCTTGCAACCAGACCGTAAACCGTAACACATGTTGGATGTAATTTAGCAACAGTTCTTTCGGCAGCGGCTCGTGACGGCCTGAATGGTTCAAAAGCCCGGAAGCCATAGATGTGAAGTGCAAGGGCGCATCGGTATGTTAAGGGCAGTGGAGCGAATCCGCGACGGTTTATTAGTATGACGTTTCTCAATGACTATAAACTCTAACGGCCTTATTCATAAACGTCACTTAAGCACAGATTAGCCAAAACTGTTTTGTCTCAATCTCGCAATGTCATGTGTAAAGTTTCTAGAAAGAGACATAACAGTATTTAGCTAATCTGTGCTTAAGTGACGTTTATGAATAAGGCTGTAAATCTATTAAACCTATTTCCAAATATTATGTCTAAATAATTTCATTGTGTACAATTAACGCCAAATTGAATTATGTCGATTAATTTCGCCTCTCCTCACTTTTGTTTAGTTAACGTTTTCACTTTATTGTAATTGTCAATCATTTACGAAAGCCTGTTGTCTGGGTTTACATCCTATTTCCGTCAATTCAAGTCCGCCGTCGATTAGTTTACAATCGTTGTCTTGCAATACTTTGCGTTACAACAACGCATTGTGTTGAGTTAAAACGATATTGCAATTCTTACGCCTATTTTCGGACGAAACAGAAATGACAAAAAAATGCTTATCTATTTTATGTTTGTAATTATTTTTGGTCTAATACTGACCCATAAATTAACTAGTAAACACTTATTTCATCACGAAACCACGATTATTAGATTTGCATAAAAAATACTAATAATAATAATAATAATATAAATAAATAAATAGGTAGTTAAGCATAAAATTCGTTATAAATGATAAAATTCAAGACCTAGTTAGGAAGACTAAATACATCTTCGCAACAATTTATGGTGGGGCATTAGGGAAAGAAACACGAGATCAAAAGAAAGAAAGAAAGTTTTATTTTCTTAGACACAACATTGCCATCTAAAATAATATTGTAATACAATAAATTGTGAAAGTACTGCAGCTATTTATTTCACGTTTTTAGATTTTCAAAACTATTTTAACCACGTTTCAGGGCCACCAACAAAGAAGTATAACATTCACGAGCACAGAAGAACCTGAAAATGTAGACAAGCCGTTTCCTGACATTCGGCTGGTAGACGGACCCTCTATTCTTGCGGGGAGAGTGCAGCTGTTACACAAAGGACAATGGAGATCTGTTTGCACGAATTCCAGAAAGTTAGTATTTTTAATCAGAACTGCATCTCATAGTAAGTCTCCGTAATTTAGATATTGATCGATTTTGAAAAGTGAAAGTCCGATTATGACTCCTGGAGCCTTTTCCCTTTCGAAATTTTCTATTTGTTAATAGACTAAAATAACTTTAGATTTAGTATTCACTTCGCTCTTTAATATTACTACTTTTTAATTAACTAATTGAGTAATGATTAATATTTTTCATTTCAGTTGGACACTCAACGACATGGAAACAGCATGTCGACAATTAGGGTTCATGGGTGGAACGTTTTACAACTGGATGGATCGCCAGCCAGGGCGACGCGCTCGCCTCTTATTCGAAGAACCCAAGTGTAAAGGCACAGAGTACGACTTATTTCAATGTGACTGGAATTCACGGCAACTTGGCTCCGGTGTTTGTGATTTCCATCCAGATCTTGGAATCCAGTGCTTACCACATCACGATGACAACGAATTAAGAAACTCCCTGCGACACTGGAGAGGAATACGCTTCGAAAATGCTGTCTTTGAGCGAATATTAACAGCTGGTAACACTCTCTATGTCCCCACTTCGATGTCCAGGCTTGAACACCTCATCGTAAGAAATGCCGGTTTAGGCAGAGATAACAATGCAACAAGTGCACTAGACTTAATAGGAGTACCACCTGTGATGGAGAACATAGAAGTGTCGAATTCAGCTTTTAATGCTATAAATGTGACGTCACCAAACGCTCCAGTTGTTATTAATAACTGCAAGATACAAAACAATAGAGGTTACGGAGTGTACGTCAATTCTACGTTTGGCATGACAAAAATTGAAAACTGCCTCATTCACGACAACGGTGGGGACGGAGTCAAATACGTTGTTCACGAATTGACTATAGACGAAAGGTTCGACCGAAGTGAAATTTTTGATTTGTGCACACTTGCATCAACGCCTAGTCAAACTTTTCCAATACAGATGTCTATAGAGCAGTCGAGATATTCAAACATGGAAAGGGATTGCAACCAAAAATTTTACACTAGAACTGACCATGTTTTGACGTTAAGTTTTATAAAAATGCTGACTAATCGTAACAATACAGGTGAAATTTTCATTTACGACGGCCTAACAGCAAATGATAAACTGCTGTTGTCTTTCAATATAAGAAACTACACACGTCCCCAAAGTGTTACGTCGACCAGAAACCGAATGTATGTTAGATTTCGTGCTGATACTAGAACTGATATCACTGGATTTTTGAGGTTAACCTCAGGTATCAGCAAAACATATGATTTAAATGTAACTGATACTATTATCTCTGATAACAATGGTAGAGGAGTTGTCATTGAAAATTTAAGATCCCAAATTCATATACACCGAACTTCCATATCTAACAATAACCATGTAGCAGGACTTCAAGTAGTTAGTGGAGCGGGAGATGTAAATATTACAGAAAGTAGAATTTCTTTTAATCAAGGTGATGGCCTAAATATAACAGTTACTGGTGGAAGTAGAAATATATCAAGAAGTATAATCAGTTCAAATCAAGGGTATGGTATCGCTGTATGGATAAATAATACTCGAGAGACTGAATACATACCAGTAAATCAAACCACGGTTGTTGAATATTCGGAGATCTTTAAAAATCTTGAAGTAGGCATTTTACATGGAAACTATTGCGGTGATAGCTGGGTAAACGTAACTGGAAACTGGTTCAATACAAGCATGGAAAGTACGATAGAGATATCTACATGTTGGAGATTTAATGATCTTCGGAAAATGCTTAATTTACAAATAGGTCACAATAGATTCTATCAAAATCGTAGAGTTCCTATAAAAATTCAACCAGCTCTCAATGTTGTTGGCAAAATAGAATATAATTACTTTGAACAAGGAGATTATGGTGCGATCGTCATAATGAATCGAATAGAAGGAAAATACTTAGAAGAATTTGAAATACTCCCTGCTAGATTTCATATACAACATAATTATTTCTACGGCAATAAGGGGCCATTTGTTGTTAATTTAGGTTTATCGCCATACAGCGATCATCACTACATATTATTTTCCCGCAATTTTTTGAAGGACAATAAGATTAGAGAACCGTTTGAACCTTTGGAAGGAGTTTCGTTGAGATTAACACCTCGAAGTAGAGTTGCTGCAACCATAGTTTTATCTTCGAGCAATATAGATGTATTTAGAAATATTATCAACAATCCTGAAGCTCAGTATGAGATTGGATCACATGTTGAAGATCAGAGTAAAATATTAAACTGTACTTACAATTGGCTCGGTTTCGGCGAAGAAGAAAAAGTGTATAATAGATTATTCCATAGAAAGGATAGATATAACCTAGCAAAAATTATTTATATGCCATATCTGCTCCATAGCAGTAACCCTGGTGCTACACAGATTAATTACAACTCATTATTTGTCCCTCAGTTCAATATACCAGGAACGTTTGTCGTTGGTGGTGAGGTAGAGGGCATAGAAATATTGAGACAAGGAGAGTATGATGTTAATAAAGATATAAATATACGCCCCGGTGGAAAATTAGTCTTACAGTCAGGTGTAACCTTAAAATTTCCACCATCCATAGGTATAATGATTGCCGGAAAACTGGACGCAAGAGGAAAACGACCAAATGACATAGTTTTTACCCTAAAAGAAGAAGTTACAATGAATAATGATAGTATATATGAAACAGACACAGAACTAGAACCTACTACTCCGGGATACATTGAACCTATTGTACCCATTAGACTTTTAGGGGGTCGGACGCCTCATGAGGGTCGCCTTCAAGTGAGACTTGATGGTAGATGGGGTACCATATGTAATTACAAGTGGAATATTATAAATGCTGCACTGGTGTGCAATCAACTGGGACTAGCTTTAAACCCTCATGATTGGTTTCTCGAGCCAAATGAAATACCTAATGCTGGAATAACTGAAAATATTATTCTGTCAAACGTTGAATGCACAGAATTTGATAATGATATCACTAAATGTAAAGCTGAAACCGTGGATAGTTTTGAAAATACTTGTACACATGAAAATGATGTTGGTATCAGGTGCTACGAAACAAGCTGGGCTGGAATTCGATTTAGTGTGATTGCTGAGCGAGCTGATTTACAATATGTTACTATTGAAAATGCTGGTCTCCTGGACTATTCTTCAAACTCTTTTAAGCCTGCTCTTCAAATAGACTTTTCTCGCCATAGTCTGGAAAGCGTTAAAGTAGTAAATAATTATCATGATGGTCTAGGAATTTTGTACTCTGATTTGTATGGCGCAGATGCTGTTAATACAGTACGAAATTCAGAGTTCAGTAATAATCGAGGCAGTGGCCTGAGTTTTAAACAATTAGGACTCAAAGTTTACAGTTCACTCATAGAAAATAATAATTTTGCTGGTATATTCCATAACCCACATTTAACAGGCTTACAACAGAGAGAAATAGCAGGATGGTTTAATCTTGACGCTGGATTTAATATGGATGAATCAAATTATCGGCCAATAATGATTCCTGAATACGAAACTGACATTTCATTGGTTAATGGAGAAACAAGACATATAGTATTTACTAAGCATTATGGAGAAAATATCGCCAAAATGTATAATATTAAATGTAATCCAGGGTTTGTTCTGGGTTTACAACTCCTTAATCCGATTCATAATTTTTCAACAGAAAGTATTTGCATATTTGATTCCCAAAATATAAACGAAGCGAGCACTGAGTGGTGTCTCGATCGAGATTTGTCGACTTTTCCGACGACCAGTAACAGTTTTGGAATTGTCGTTAAATATGAAAGTGGTACAGCTGCTTTGGGAGGAGTCGTCCTAGTAGTTAGCACCATAACAGCACCAGTACAGAATTTAAGAAACAGAATAGTGAAAGGTCCAGTTCCAACTCTGCAACTTATGAATAGCAAAATCAAAGGAAATACCAGAGGGATAATGGCTTTATATTATAATCGCTATTTAAACGAACTTGGCGACCACTTTTTACGAAAAGCTAATGAAACTATAAAAATAATCAATTGCGAAATTGCACATAATGAGCAAGAAGCAATTTACGTAAATACTCCATTCTGGGATATACACGAAAGTGACATAACTGAAATCACTTTAATGATTAACAGTAGCTTGATTACAGACAATGGAAAGGGCATTTACCATTTCGCACGGGATCTCAGAAGTTCAAATAATTTATATCATTATGTGCTTCAAGACAATACAATAGAACGAAATAAATATGGCGGATTTGATGTTAGCTTACCTTACGTATGGCAATACAATGAAAATTTCACCCATTCTGTGTACATGCACAATAATACTTGGCGGAATAACCAAAACTTTGGTTTTGTCATAGATGGCCATTTCGCAGAGGTAAATATAACAAAAAATATTTTTACCGATAACTTGTGTAAGATTGGATTGATTTCCATTCGGGGCATGGAAAAGAAAATGAAGATTGATGGGAACTTAATTGAAAGAAACTACGGTCTATATATGGTGCAATTTTACATGGATAGTCAGAGCGAAATAATGGGTTTTGTTTACGCGATCTTTGAATTCAATCAGGTGAAGAATAATAAATTTTTCTCTCAAATTAATCGCGGTTCCATTATAAGAAGTACTGATCCGACATATGTCATCGGTTTTAAAGGTATACAAAAAGTCAAAGTAAGTCGGAACCTCTTCGGGAATAATGCATTACAATACACATTATTGGCTGGCATTAAGACTGCAAAAATAAATAATTTGTTGGATGTGAGGGAAAACTGGTGGGGAAGTGCTGATGAAAAAGAAATTAAGGGACAGATATTTGATTTCGATGACTGGAATAATCATGCAATTGCAACATATTTACCATACTTATTACAAGACGATTTTCAATCAAGTGTGTCTGTTACTTTTAGTCCTGAAAATGCAGTTGAAATAAATGAGTTAGGTGGTCGTCTCACTTCAGACCTAACCTTGGAACCTCGCAATACACCTTATGTAGTTAAATCTGATATTACTGTTATGCCTGACGTAACTTTATCGATCAATCCAGGGGTAATATTAGAATTCGCCCCAAATGTCGGCATTTTAGTTATGGGAATACTTCAAGCAATAGGTCATAATCAGTTACCCATTTTGATGAGACCTATCACCCAAATTGAAAGTAGCGAAATAAACAGAATCGAAAAGCGAGATGTTAATCAATATTCACCCATTCACCATAAACGAAGACGTCAACTGGAAACATTAATAGTTCAAAATACTATACGTTTATGTACAGGAAGAAATTGTACTATGAAAGATAACGACGGTGAGAGAAAAACTGAAGGTTTCTTAGAATATTATAATAGAACTACTCTTCAATGGGTTCCGATGTGTGATAACCGTTTTACAGAAAGAAACGCTCAAGTGGTTTGCAGGGAATTGGGCTTTGACCCAATAAATGTATTCTTTGCTCATGATCGTCGAGTCGAATATCATAGCAACTCTTTATCTCGAATTTGGTCTTGGCCAGAACCATTGCAGTGTGTTGGGATTGAAGACCGTTATGAAGATTGCCCGATTCGACTCAATGGGCAACTTTATGGTCACCGACATGAATGTAAATGGGATTCTGAATTCGTTTTTATTCATTGCGGTTCCAGAAATTTAGAAGAAAACCTGGAATACTGGGGTGGAATTCGTTTTGCAAATCCAGAATTTGAATATTCGTTATATGAACATAGGATCCATGACCATCACACTCACGAAACTATGAAAAAAGCTGAAAGTACTCTCCGACACGTGAATATAGTGGGTGCTGGTATTTTACACAATGAAAAATCACCTGCCGTGCAAAGTGTTACAAAGAATCCTGTTATTCGGAATGTTAATATTAGTAAATGTGCTCACCATGGCATTAATCTGGTTTCTCCAACCGATACCATGAGTGTGATGTTCAATTCTGTAAACGACATTCTGGGTGAGGGAATAAGTGCCATATCGCTTACAGGCGAAGGAAGAGATTCCGAAGAATCAAGCTTCACGCCATTAAAGGACCTAAATCTACCCTATCATCTGTTTTCTCTTATCGATATCTGCGATAGTACAAAAGTAATAACAGTCGAAGAAAAGGTGCTTCTATATTACAAATACGATAATAATCCTGTTAATTGCGTGAAGATATTCAAGAGTATGTTTAGAGTAAAACCATTTGGCTTCAGGTTTCTTCAATTTAATTTATTCAACCACACTTTGAATTACGGTAAACGAGATTCATTGACTTTGTACGACGGTGATATATACAATGTCACAGCGCCTCAGATTGGTTATTTGGAAAATGGGTCTCCAGACGAAAAGAAACTATTTAAAACTGAAGGTGCTAGCTTGAGTGTCAAACTGTTTGCAAATGGTGCTTCCGCTGTCCACGGATTTATTGCAGAGATTATCACGTTACCTATATCAGCTATTGGTTTTAGTAAGTAACCTAACCTCATATCCGATCCTAACCACATGTGAGTTTACGTTAATTTCTGAATAAAGTGCTAAACGGTTACTACCTTTTTAGATCGGGACGTCCAACACAATATATCCAGCTGTGTATTCACGAAGAACCGCGATGGGGCGATAACTTATCAGTCGGTTGGTGAAGTGAACCCCTTGGTGGCTATCACCAGAAACGAGATCGTCGATAACTGCCTTAAGTTATACGGAAACTTTACCACATGCCCCTCTGCTGTCCGCGTTGATGTGCAAAACACCCAGACACTAGTATTCAGGGTAAGTCAAAACGTTTTTTTTAATTATTAGGTGTCCTACGCTCGTTTGCGACTCATCTTACATTTTAAAAAAAAATGTTGTCTGTAAAGTCGATTTACGAACGATAATTTTATGTGATAACGTCATGAGAAAACAATAAAAATTTGCATACTTTTATGAATTGAATTGAATGATTACCACTGAATTATATGCGTGAAAATCCTAACGCTTAGGTCGACCGTGCCTCTCTATCGCTTGTTACGCGCTTTCGCTTGCACCCTCGGCTCAGGCGGAACGTGAAAAGGAGCCATGCCTTTTCGTGCGTGCAGCCGGCGTTCATCCATTTATTAGACAAAAAAATGGGTTAATAACGACGATCGCACCGAAAGAACTTATATGAATTAGTATTCCATAACTGACAATTTGTAAGTGCCGTCGTAGGCCTATAGACAATAAATGAATTTAAGAGAACTATACACGGGTGATCCACTGCTACTATAATGTCATAATGCTATACCAACAAGGCCACAAATTATGTTCTATGTAATTGACATAATTGTGTAACAAATCGTTTCGTTTCGTTTCGTTCTACAGTCAAGGCACGAAAAGTTTTACCTTTAATGTCAATTTACTATTTTTATGTTATTTACAGAATAATCTGGTTCGTAACAATGTGGGCGGGCTACTGGTGCGAGCCGACTCCCGGGGCTCAGCGACGTCCCTACGCGGCTGGATCCACAACAATCTGTTCTTCGCTAACCACGACCTACCCTGTCTTAAAGTTGAAGGTAACTTATTACGTAATTCAGATTTAATTAATTTCAATTTTAGATTTTTAACTGTTTTTTATTGACTTTTTCTTGTTCCCGCCAAATTGTCATTTCGCCACACTTCAGGTTCGCATTGGCGTGGCATTATCACTTTATTGTCAAATATTTGCACGCGCATTTGAAATAAGTAATGAGTAAGACACCATGTTACCTTGAAAGTTAACTGGAACCAATATACTACGACGACGAATACCTAGGGCCGGCATAACCATCGAATAATGTGCCCGCAAAGAAAAAAATCTGAGTCTATGGTTCCTGTCAACCGCTACGACCAACTGAGGCCGAAATGTTTCATTTTTCATACATGCGTAGAGAGTAAATTGATATTGGCTATTGGCTTCCATGGCGACGAATTTGCGTTTGTGTGCTACTCGTGTACCATATTTATCACTAGTATAAGTGTGGTTGTATCTAAATATTTAACAAACATGTAATGCCTTATTTTCATATCCTATGCCCGCGTCCAGATTACGCGTATCGTATTGTATACCAATATCATCTTTTTTATTATTTTGTGCTCAAAATCTTTTTCCTTTTCCCATAACATTTTCATCCTTTTTTATTAAAGTATGTTTTATTTAAATTATAGTGGTAAATGGGCTATATTATTAACCGTTTGCAATATAGTAAGCCATTCGTATAAAGACTTATGAATCATTTTTTCCAGGCCGGCAGTCCTCACCGTACCAAGAGGTGACAATCTACCGTAACTACTTCACCCGGAACTTCGCCCCCTTCAAGGATATCATCGTCTTGAGGCAGGTGGTGTCTAACTTCACGCACAACTTCGTCCACGACAACCGCGGCCAGAGGATCCTGGAGGTGTCCGGCTTCGACAAAGTGAGGCTGCCCATCTATCAGACGACGTCGCACAATGGGTTCTACAGGTGAGATCTGCTTTGTAGTAATAATGGAAGCTGAGAATAATGTTTGGTCTAATTATTTACTATACAATGTTTCTACAAATGTTTTAGTTGTAAAATGTATTATTACGTAATATGAAAAAAGGGTGTGTCAACTACTATGCACGACTAAAGTTAACTCCTCAAGTTCGAATGTCTGAATAGATAGAGAGTATAAATGAACGCATCTCTTATAATGAAAGCATGCATCTATTTTTATTCTATTTACA
>DWKO01000045.1:0-12174 GCA_018249515.1 Euriphellus phraxanor
ATCGGTCCAGTAGTTTTTGAGCCAATTCGTTACAAACATACATACAGATCTTTCCTCTTTATAATATTAGTATAGATTAGTTATTTATCGCAGCTTTGCAAGCGTTTGGTATTCGTACTCGTTAAACTTGTACGTCGTAATCGTTTTTATTCATATTTTTTTATATCACTGTAAGTATTAGTACTTCTGATTTTTATTTTGTATTAATTCTGATTGAGATTGTGTTCCTATATGGCTTTAAAAACCCAAACGCACAAAAAATATTAAAATAATAATGTACATTTTTATCAGTTATGAATTACACGTATCTACGTAAAATATTCATTAGCAATCATAATCATAATAAATTTTCATTAAAATATTAGTTATAATTTTTTTTTCAAATGTTCTTGAAAATACAGATTATAGTTGCAATTGCACGGAATTCACAAACGCTAATTTCAAAATGACTTAATTTTTCTTTGACGTGTTAAGTGACTAATTTTAAATACACAGACATACTAAATGAAGAAGACAAGGTAGCTTATAAATATTATTAATAACGTAGCACACAACGCAGTTCTGAAGTTTCATTCGTACACAAAAGAAAAACTCCGCTCCATGTAACCTATGCATCGCCATCTATCTTTTTCCACAAAAGCCGGACATTATTGTTCGGTCCAAACACTCCTAAATCTTCGGAAAAGTAATATATTTTCGTTTTGCCCAGTGCGGTATACGGTACATAGACGCCAGTCAGTTCGGTTCGCTACTTTTCTGTATCTACTAATGTTTTATACATCGCCCGTCTGTTGGAGCTTCAATGCACACCCGCACAGTCCGGCCAACGGAAAAACGTACAAATTTTTCTTCCCTTAGATTGTATTTTCTAAAACCTATGCAGTTTCGTTTACGACTGTTTCAAGCAAACATTACAATTGATGTGAGTAGCGTATGCCTCACCGTTATTGTGATAGGGTTCTATCTCATTTAAATCTGCGATCTGATATCCTTCTTAGCACTCAAAACACAAGGTTCATTTTGAAGAGGGGATTTGAATTGGACAAATCTTTATCTTCATAAAAGCGAAGACAATTTGTTTGTGTGCAGTAGACAAACTTGCAAATGTGGATAAATGTGACATTAAGATTGTGTTTCATACAGTTGACAACACTTCATTGTTTTCCTACAATACGACATCATTTGATGTATGAATGACGTTTGTAAAGTTAAATCAAGTATGCATATAGTAAAAGGAGTATAATAAAAAAAACAGGTATTTTTTAATATGGGTAATTAATAAAAGTACCTGGATGACCGAGCTTGCTCGGTGTTTTAAAAGCTGGTAATAAGAAATGATATTTTACCATTTTTCATTGCCTGAAAACACGGATAATATGCATTTTCTTAAAATCAAACCTAACTAGATCGGTTTATCGCCCCCGAAACCCCATACTGAATTTCATACGCATACTGAATTTCATGGAAATCGTTGGAGCCGGTTCCGAGATTATACGTATAAATATACGATTATACATATACATACATATATACACGAATTGCTCGTTTAAAGGTATAAGATGAATTAGTATGAAAGTATTTAGCGGGGAAAAATACTCTACTCTAATTGGTTAAACAATGAAATGAATGCAGTAGGCTGGCTAGATATGTACCACAGTATATAAATTTTACTAAAAACATGTAAATGAATAAGATACACAAACAAAGAACATAATCCCTGTATCTACTAACAGCGTTCATCTAAAAAGTAGTCTGTTCTCGGTATTACGTAATGGACGTGCGTAATTTGAGAATAAGCCCCGTAAAGCAGCGTCAAAATATGTAAAGATTTTTATCTTTTCCGTAAAATGGCTTGGGAAAAAACATAAAGAAGGTGGTGTCACCTGATCCTGACAGGCGAGATTTATCGGGCTCACTGTGGCCGCGGCCTTAGGTCGAGGAGTTATGATGGTCGGGAATAATTTACCTACATGTGACAAGAATAAAAGTTGGAGGACGGATAGTAATCGCGATGACTCGGTGCGCTCGGCTCTTCCAGTTTTTAATTCAAATCCTTGTTCCAGTTCGTTTTTGATTTCCAGGGCAGTGAAGATTCCATCGTCTTTATAACAGAACAGGGTGAGGTGAGGTTAATTCACACTTGTCAGTTTGATTTTTTTTATCACTGTTGTTGCATGTTGCATGAGTGTAAATATACTTTTTGTGACTAATAGAACGGCTTAAGGGACGTGTGTTTTTCGGGATATTTCGACCAGTTTCGGACCTACCCAAGCTCCTTCATCATGAATATCCACCGGTTGCATGGAGTGCTTTGGAGATTTTTTCTAATTAATGATTAGGTTAGTTATCTTCTTTAAATACATAAAATTAATCATTATAAATTTTACTATGTTTTAAACCAACTTTTATAACATATGCTGAATATCTACCGGGCCTATGGATTATATTACACCATATCTAGTCTTTAAACACAGTTCAACCAGAAAATTAAATAATAACATCGATAAATAAATAATTACCATACTTATTGGCCTAGCCTAATAAAGTAATAAAAATGACAGCCATTTCTCTAATCTGCCAATTATAACTAAAAGACATTAATAAGAAAAAAGTATTGGACCTCTAAACGTACCCCTAAATACCCTGCCTGCTTGAAGCACGGAATGTCTTTAAAACGTCAAAAGGTTCAACAGAATCGAATCTTTAAGTGTAAGGATATAAGGTATAAGTTACATTGGATATCAATTGGGTATATAACATTGTGTTCGGCGATGAGGGAAGCTCAAGTAAAGTGGAAGAAGTCCCTGAGAAAATTGGCACAAGTGGTTTTAGCTGCGCCGGGAAGGCGCGGCGCGGTTGTGTGCGGGCGGCGAACCAAAGAGTAGACGATTCGTAGAAGTACATAAAATCAAATTCAGTACGTAGTTATGTGACTGCTCAGTGAGGCAAAAATATTACAAAACGTAAACGTCACAACTTTTACCTGTTACTTGTTTATTGGATTTAGACATGGTAGGTACAAGGTATACAAAATTATTCAATTTAAGTAAAGCTCTAGATTTTTTGACAAAATTTGGTTCAATAACTTTTTAGTATATGTGGAAAGTAAAACCGTTTTTTTTATTCTTGCTTAATATCGTCTACTCTATACGATGTATCTTTTTCACAGACAACGGGGATAAACCTATCAGAGGTTTCATGAGAGCAACACCGGGTTGTGTGGAATTCGCCCACTAAAACTCCTTGGTAGCCTACTTCTGTGCTTACAGATAACATCAAAATCTCAGATCTACCTACATAATGCAAAATGACATCCTTATCCTGTTTGTTTATTATTTAGATAGGTACACAAATGCAATCTTAAGGAAGAATTACCACGAAAAATCTATTTACTTCAGTTATTGATATTCTTATTAAAGGAAAGAAGTAAGCAAATAATGGCAAATGTAGTAATTCCATATTAATTGTAGTAAAATGGCATAAAAAAGTAAAATTAAATTAATTAATTTAATGAAAATCATTAGATAACGGACATATATAATCATTACAAACTGTAGAACCTAAGGTCGTATCTGAATTAAATAGCTCTATGGCCCTTTGGTAGGGGTGGCCGTCGAATGTTCGCCCAGAGATAGGACTCGCGACAAGATGTATTGCTGCTTACGAAAAATTTTCAACAGTCTCCTCTATCGGATTGGCCCGAACGGAAAATAAGAGGGGACACCGACAAATAAATGAGCGCTGTAAATATCCCTATGACAATAATACAGGTCAGCAATAGATTTCTTTCAGGAGATAGTAACGCTATTATTAATGTAGGAACAACAAAAAAGGAGCCGTTTGAAGATAAAGCTGAGATAAAGAGTGTAATCGATCAGTAAATTACCAGAAACGAACAAACACACAATCAATCTTACGCTGACGAATTGATGATGAGCAAGTGATTGATATAAATATCACAATCACAATAATTCACCAACTTATCCATTTAGAAATAGGGTCAACAATGATTGACATTTATCATACAGATGAGCGGCAAAAATAGCAATGAATGAAATCCAACAAATGTTTTCATTATATAATATCCTTATTCATCAATTATAAATAACATGTTACATCTGCATTGATTAGTCACTTCAAGCTAATGAAAAATATGAAAATACCATTAAAATATTATGAAATCGTACATTTGGCCCCATTCAACTTTGGCAAGGGATTGATTAAATTATTTAGATAGATATCATCTACACCATAACAAATATGAGTAAATTAAGTAACATTATCCAGTTGTTTCCATTGTTGAACGTCGAACGAACGATACGTCTGGATATCAAGAGTTTGGGAATAATCGGCATTTTTATTCACAAAACGAAACCTGAGTAGTGATAATTTGATTTTTTATGTGATAAGATTATAACGACAATTAAAAAAAAAAGATATTTCAAGTATTTTTGTAAATTAATACCTAAAAAAACTTTTTTTTTCTTTAAATAGTATGAAGTTTAACAAGAACATCACAAACGACTTGGCTTAAAACCCTCGTCACATTCGCCATGCGAAAAATACGCAATATAAATGCTAACGAAACGAATTCAATTAATAATCCAAATCACACGTTCCCAGAAACCGTCGCGGATTTTTCTTTCAAAATTTATGTCCGCAGCCTCCGGGGGCGGTAGGAGGTGGGAGGGGTGCGACTTCATTTCGCCCGCGTCGTTTATCTTAAGAAACATAACTCAGGGACGAAGTCTCCGTCAACTTATTCCTATTCTCTCGCCTAAGCGTAAAATAGGTATGTTTTACTTTTTCAATAGTCTGTTTCCCAGTTGTAGATACATTCTGGGGGTGGCAATTTGACTTGTAGTATAAATAATTATAATATTACATTATAACAATTATTCATATATTACAGAGATCAAATAAGTAATCTCGAGAATATGCTTCAATTTTATATAGCATTTTAATTTATATAGGTAAGTAGAAATGACAGCTTATTAAGATTCCGTCCATTCGCTCGACAATATAAAACCACATGCACCTCTCATTTTCGAAATTATGTGCGTATTATAAATTAATTATCACTTGTTTTAACTGTGACGGAAAACATCGTTAGGAAACCTGCATGCCTGAGAATTCTCCACTAAGTTCTCAAAGATGTGTGGCATTAACATTCACTTGGTCAGCGCGATGTTTCCTCTAAGCATGAGAAGGGTTAGGTCATAGTTCGGCCTAACCCTTCTCTCATTCTGAGATGAAACGCGTGCCCCGCAAAGAGACAGTAATAAGTCGATGAATGAAGTAGAAACACTGTGTAAAATTATACTAACATTAGAGTGACTGCAGGGAATTACTTAGAAGTCATTTAAGTTTCTGCAAACTGCTTGATTTACGGGTAGTTTTAGCATTACAACTTTTTAGACCTAACAACTGGGTAGCTTTATCTATAGATCAATCTATATGGAAGTAACCTTAGGACATCGATAATAAATATGATTGTAGGCTTTTTCGGTTATAAATGCCGTCCATCAGTCTTTACAAGTCAACTGATGAATATAAATCTGACATAAAAAGAGGAATTTGGCGTAATTACCTCGCTTGTATGTGCTTACGTGTTTTTGAAGTGAAAACTTCTTTAGTCGCGTTGAGAATTTTTCGATAGGGGTAAAGTTACGAGTTGGAGACACCGACATGCTAAAGGTGCGGTCTCATGCAGTCGCTAATCGCTAATTTTGAGTGACAAATTCACGTGACAATATTTTAAATTTCCCGCAACTTGAAAAACATTAATACAATAGTGCGATAAATACTTATGACTTTACAGTTTAATTATTGCTGGGAGTGTCTATAAATATGAAAAGCAAAATTATATTGATGATTTTAATATCGTAAATTTGAAAAATTTAAACCTAAACTCTAAGTTATAAGTTTTCACTCCTATCGGCAGTCCCTATGACTGCTAATTTTGTTTTTTTGTCAGGAAGACCTTGCTTTCTATGTTCTGGATTTGTCTTTTAGTTTTAGTTAGTTTAGACGACGGGGAGCGTGACAATAATACTTTTGAACATCTCAAAACACATCACAGGGGTCGATACTTTTTATGGATAAGTTGGACATTTAAATTCATTTATTTTGTATAGCCCAACAAGGGCACTTCCCAATGCCTTAATAGCCATTATAATTTTGACCAAAGCCTTAATAATTTTGACCAAAATACTTTAGTGTAAACAATGCTCTGCTGAAAAAGGTATAAATAATACCTATTAAAGATAGTCGTAGCATAGATACTTGTTAAAAGTCTATTCACATTACGACATTATAACTACTCAAACCACTATGAACTTGACAATACAACATGTATTGTCAAGTTAAAGAAATATTCCAGGTTCCTTAGAACTATTGAAGAAAAGCTATTCCGCGGTCTCTTCTGCAGTTAATAACTCATTCCATTCGAACATGAAACCTAGTCAACACACCGAAATATGACGGCTAAGAGCTTCCTTATTGAGTGGTAGATAATGGCCGGGTCCACTTACTGGCATAGAGATCCGTATTAAATACTTTTCTCTAACGTTCGGTGGGGGAGTAATGAATGCGGGTTATTTACGAGCCGCAGACTGGCTGACGACCGATAACGTCCCTCCCAATATCATATCGCCATTACATTCGGTTACTGAATGACTAATGGAACCTCTGTTTCTGCTTTCTAGACTTTGATTAGTTTGTCGGGGAGACTTTGGTTTTGAGGTACGGTTTATCTTAAGATACGAATATTAATACTTAAATCAATCTTAAATACATTAGTAAAACACCTGCTGTAGATTGGCTTCTTGAAATCATTATATATATTATTACCTACTATGTAAATTTTTAGAAGTAATTTTAGTAACTTTTTGATATAGGCCTGTACTTACATACACACATTATGAAACTACATGATACACCACATAGGTAAATATTTATAGATTTATTCAGATTTTACCATGATCTACATTGATTTTAAGTAAATTTTGAAATAAATTCTATCAAATTTCTTCAATTATACATGTAGGTACCTAGCTTTTGTCATAAATTTATGTATTTATGAATAAAGTTAACAAAAGATACATTTTACCAAATTTATACTTAAATTAAATTTAGTATGCGGTTTCGTATTTATTTTAAGTAAAGTCACTGTAATATACATAGTGTGGAACGATATAACGTTTCCAAACTAATTAGATATCGTATATCTGTTCGCCAACATTAATAGCCCAGAGGAACTCCAGACGTCACGCGTAGGCCATCCTTAACCTATCCGATAATACGTACAACCAATACGTCATTTGACGCAATAACGGTCAAACAATAAATATCGCTTTGCGCAGACAACAGCGCAAAGTAATATATGAAGTTAAGAATAAATAGGCAATTTAGTGCGGGACTCACGTTCGGCCGAAAATCGCCGAATATTGCCGAGGACGCCGGCGTATTTCCATATCGTATCGCGATTCGTGGGGTGCGTTTATGGGGTAAAAATTAAGTCGCGAACGCAGTTTAGTGTTGACTTTGAATTGGCTAGATGGGAGTTTGCGATTGGTTTGCGTCATTTAGTTGTGTAACTGTTTATCGGTTACGATACCTGTCAAAGTAACTAAAGTTAATCGATTTAGTTAACAAATTAGTATTCTCCGTTTTACTGGAAAAATATATTATCAGAATACGATAAACCGAAAATGAGCCATTTTGTTATTTTTTGGATAAAACTGATTATTTATGTTTAACTGAGTCAAAGACTAACTTAATAAAATAACCAGTTTTCTAAATATGTATTTGTACCAATTCTATCATTTAATCCAACCGAATGAATCACTTCATGGTCTTAACTAATCTTGGAAGTCTTCAACCATAAATCCATATAGACATCCGGCTGTTCTATCGGATATAAGAAAATGTACGCGACGTTCTTAAATCCAACTTACCGGAAGTATAAATCCGTGAAAGTACAATCGTATGTAAAAAGATCCGAGTTGGGATATAAATTCGCGCGTAAGACCCGATAGAAATGAGAGAATTCCCATTAAATCTTCCTACAGGCCGATAGGTGGCGCGGCTAAGTAGCGAAAGACGCGAGAAAACACATTTTAATAAGGGTACCGTTCTTGCTACTGATCGTACTTAGCGGTTTTGATACCTTTGTTGAGTTTAACCCCTAACGACATTAGTTTGACGATTATCGTGAGTAGAGTGGCCCGGGCTGACCGGTGCAGAGTTTTACGTTTCGATCTAGGTGTACAACCACTATGGTAGATTTGCAGGTTGCTAGTCACCATCTCGGTGGAAGAAATAAATTTAAAATCGCTCCGATCACACGTTTATTGTTCACATGCAGTCGAAGTTGAAGAAAGAATGACCATAACAAAACTTTAATCTACCAAATCTCTTAATAGTCATATTGTCATTATAAGACGTAACTATCAGGGAAATTATTTATTATTATTTTTATTCTTCCTTTACCTGCATTATTAACAGCAGTGAATGTTCTGTTATATCCTGTGAAGGATTGTTATAGTTACAAGACATTTTAGTAACGTGTAACTAAGAACTTATATTCATCTTCTTTCAGCGATTATCTGTGATTGCCCTAATTTATGACTCCTATCGTATTTGATGGTGGTTATACGTACTGAAATGTTACTGAATCTCAAATACATAACCTCCAAGATTAGTTGAAACTTCTATGAAATAGCACACTAATTTGACCTTTAAGATTACATGACCATGTTATGGCCATGTAACATTTCAAATACCAAGACTTGCCGAGCTAAGTAAGGTAGGTATTACAGCGGGGGTGCGAGTGTACGCGAAACGAAATGTGGCTTTAAAAATTTGGAACACAATCCGGCTATTTGTCTTTCCAACGTCTCTTATAAATCAAGGAATAAAGCAGCCAACAATGCTTTATGGCGGAAAAAAAGAACCTACATAAGACGGGGAAATAGCATACAGACCTTTGCACATACATACATTATGAACGTTAGTGTTGCGTAAGAGAAAGGCTCAAAGATTTGTACCGCTGTAATATTTGTTAAACGAATTTTAAAAAATATAGATCCCATATCTTCTGTTGCGAGGTAATATTTTCTTATCAATAAAATATCGTATATTCTTTCTATCTAGTTGATATCTGATACCAATATATGAGAGATGTGAGATGATACCAGATATAAAATATCATAATGAAATGATTTTTTGTTAGGTTAGCAAACAAAAATTTAACAAATCTTAGCAAAAATTCTAACAAAAAATAAAGATAGTAACACAAAAGCGTTCACAAAAACAAATCACAGATACTTAAAATATGATTAATAATAACGCAACTTACAAAAATCCATATTCGGCGGCCATTTTAATATCCGACATCATTATTTAACGTGCGTCACATCCGTCCGCACTACTCGACGCATTCGCAGAGTTATTACCGTGTAACGCACTATATCACGCCGAATTTACGAGAACCTGAATATGATAGATTTTCAATCCGGCCTCCATAATATACGGCGAAAAACGCTGCGCTGTCAAAATAGAGAAATAAATAAACTTGTGACAACCAATTAATAACTCGTAAAGTGTCACTGTTGAGGACGATAAAAAAACTTCGGGACGGATAAAGGGGCAGAAAAAGGCGATCACAATGGCGGAATGAGGAGAAAAACGCCTGTAAAAAGCCCCGATATCGTCCATAAATTTAGACGGATTCAAAACAAATCGCCCTTATTCATTACACGTATGACTTATTGCCGCGAGAGACCGAAAACATAATGCACCTATATAGAGAACACAAAGGAGTTGAGTAGGAACCGTTCATCTGTTTTGAATTTACAAAAATAATCCGTAAACAATAGGTTTCGCTTCATTAGTCACGTTTTTTGATATTACTATACATTTATCTAGATACCATTAAAAAAAAATTACCACCTTTTATTTATAGCAGTTTGCATATTAAAGATCTTTTGTTCTTTTAAGTAGCTACTGATTCATTGATAATAAAATATTAAAAGAATTGATTTATTACAGTGTCATAGAAAACAAATTACAGCATTAGTACGAAAACATAATTTAAAGCTTGTTTTAAAATCAATAGAAACTCTGTTCATGTTTTTAAAACACAATATGAATAATGGCTTGCTCATATTGCAAAAGCGCATAAGTAGTGGCTCTACAAAACCGCGATCTGAACACATTTATAAAGAAATAAATTCAGACCTAAACATGCAAATCGAATGAAGCTGCCTACTCAAGCATTTTATTATCAGATATCACATAACGATACCTTCATCAAGGCACGTAAAACGTTATGGAACGTCGAATCGAGAAATAAATGGCGTTTAAAAGTGTGATCCAAGATGTACAAAAAGAGGGAGAAAACGAAAAAAGTCAAACGAAATGATAAATTTGCTGTTGGAAGTGAAAAAGTGAGCGTTTATTTATGATACTGGTGTGCATTGTAGATTGAACGAAGGTCATATTATCAGATCTGGGAGTATGGGTGTGCTGAAACTGCATCTCAAAATTAAATGTGGTTAGTTCGACGGGTAAGTACTGTACCTAATTACTGTATTGGCCACTTGTCTTAAGCAACATTTCATTTTATGACTAAGTATAAGGTACATTCTAACTTATCTAAGCAAACATTGATATTACAATGTTTCATATATATGAAAACGGAGATAAACATTGTTATATTTTCATTGTTTTCCGTGATTTTGAATGAGAATGATAAAAAGATAAAAGTTTAGAAGTATACATTTTGATTATTTATTATCTATTTTAATTATGGTAAATTTTAGTTAACTAAGTTTGTATAAACAAAACTTTTGTTTATTTAACTAAAATTTGATAATGTAAATTACCAAATTTTGATAGTAACAGGTAGCTCAACAAAGGCCAACTAAGTACCTACTTAAGAACTTAATAATGCATTGATTTAACTTCGACACAAATTATCTTAACATCTGGATATTCCCGTAACACGACCTATCTAAATCGCTCGCGGTAAGATTAAATTAGGTAAAGAAAGAATTTATTATTCTCCAATATCTCTGAGTTCGACCACAAATCACTGTGCTCCTTTGAATGTAATTGAAAATACATTACGCAACCAAATTAAAGTGGAAAGTGGTACAAGTTAGTAGAAAGGGCGGCAGGTGGCGCGCCCGCGACATCTCCCTACCCGCGGAATGTTTTGGCATAAAATATCGTTTCAATTATTTACGTGAAAGATTTATAGCACTTAGAAAACTGCGCCGAGAAAAAACTGCGAGAGACGTGTGCACGAAAAGTGTTTTTCTTGGGAAAACTTATAATGGGTATGAGTGTAGGGAAAGTTTTTGAATCTCTTTTCTATGGTAATTTGTTTTGGGTTCGCTTATAAAGATATTAGTATCGTTGGTTTCTTATTGAATTAATAATGGCGAACTATTGTAACGTAAATTTAAGTTAACTTCCACATTCCAGGATAAAGAAATTTAATTCGTACGCTTGTTATGTTAAAAATATTTCTTGCAAATAAAGATGAGCGTTCATTAATTTACGTAATAAACAAACTAATAAATATTCAACAATTAATAACATCAAAAGCTGATGGTAATTTATTAATACAAGAAATTCCAGTTGCTTCTTCTAAAACCGGCGGTAATCGTTTACCTTAACCAGTACTTATGGCAATAAATTCTTAAGTCACATTGAAACAAAAAGATCTAACTACACCTCCTACTACAAATATTGCGTTAGGCTCCTTTAACACTGAAAACCTAATACTCTTTTTAAAGATTATAATACTTAAATTGACGGTGGCAGAATATAAATAACAAAATGTTTTATAATACATTTATACTCATAGAAAATCCGTTTACAGGAAATATCATTATATAATAAGAAAAACAACTAACTGACAAACATAAAGTCTACCAACTCATATTAGGGAGAGTCTTATTCTAAGCTAATATCATAATCATCGACCCATTACTCTCCCACTGCTGGGCATGGGTCTCTTTTCAGAATGAGAAGGGTTAGGCCGTAGTCCACCGCGCTGGCCAAGTGCGTGTTGGTAGACTTCATTCACCTGTGAGAACTTTATGGAGAACTCTCAGGCATGCAGGTTTCCTCACGATGTTTTTCTTCACCGTTAAAGCACGT